>CAJHZI010000872.1:152500-223059 GCA_905160935.1 Enchytraeus crypticus | reverse complement strand
ATATATATATATATATGGAATCATTACCATAATCACATTAAGATAATGATTATAAAAATAAGTGAAGAAGACTTTATTTAAATTAATTTAATTTACTATTCAGTTTCTTGCTAGCTGGAGTAGATTGCAATTTAAGTGTTTAATTTTTCGGACGATGTCTCCGAAATCTTCTAAGTGAATTTAAACTAATTGAAATTTAATCTAGTCCATCTTTGACAAGTAACGTTCGAAATAGGATGGATTTTGCGCAAATTTATTTTCCATCTGCTGCGTTAAATACGCACTTAATAAAATTTACACAGAAACGTATAGTTGATAAATAATTATTTTATTAATCCATAAAAAAATATGTGCATATAACTTGTTTTAAATGGTTATTAGCAACAAAAGAAGGCGATGACAAGAAGAAAAGAGAATTAGAAGGAGCATGAGAGCTTCAAATAATGTATGAATTGATAACACATTCGTACATTTGGTTGTGGAAAAGTAAATGCAGGAGATTGAAATATATAGGGGAATATATGCCGTGACCATTGAAGTAGGCAAGACACTGAAGGGGGGATAAAGAGAGAGCGAGAGAGAAGAGAGAGAGAGAGAGAGAGAGAGAGAGAGAGAGCTAGACAGATGTTAAACTTTATAATTTCCAATCTGAGAAGTTAAGATAATTGATTAGTTAATTAAAATTTCCAATGGCGTGTTTTAAAATACATGCATCTACATGTATTAAAAGCTAATAATAATAATTGGCTGGAGCTGGAAGTCAGAGAGGAGTGGAGACGTTATATGCCATGGACCTTCCAGTAGGTAGTGCACTAAGAGAGATATAGGTCTTCGAAGTCGGTTAGATTCTTCACTGCGGATCAGTATGTGCGGTGTTAAAATCCATGGCTCGCCCGTCACTGACATCGCTCTCGAGTGAGGAAACTGACGTTAACCTTAGCTTTACCAGCTTTAATACTCTAATATAGGCCAATTAATTAAATTCGGCTACATTAAATGTAAATAGGCTATGAAAGTAGACCTTTTTCTCATTAAATTAGCCAAAATCCAACATAAATGTAGCTTAACTTTCAAGTGCGCTGACTTTTCGTTTTCCATGGGTCAACATTTCCAAAATTTGAAATATAATGGTTGGACCACTGCAGAATTGGGCAACCGCAAACAATCTGCCGCGTGTACGTAAGAGGCGACTAAAGGCAGGAGCTGAGGATGGCAAGAGGGGACCCACCTCACTATGAAATATTTTCCCCCAGGATTAAATGGTAATTAATCCACCTAACTGAGGAAGGCAACGGGAAACCACCTCAGAAGCCATACTTTTCTCAATCTATAGGCTACATAATGTATGGATAAGGCATAGACTTTGAAGTGATTAACTGGTTGATCTAAGGAGTGCTCTTATGGAGCGAGAAAGCAGACTTTGACCATTAATATGTACCTTGAACCTGCCACTTGGCAATGCACTGAAGAAGAAGAATGTGTACACGCGATGGTTTACACTATTAAGTAGCATATAACAAAGTATAGCCTATTCTTAGCAAGACCCTTTTCCAAGTACGGAGGCTAAAATCCAGTTGCCCTTGTGGAATCTTCGCCTACAATTCCAATTAACTCTAGTTTTACTCTTTCAACCAGTTGTCTTCTTTTACAGCTAAGAGATTGTTAAAAGTAGTTGATGGCATAAAATACACCAAGACTGGCTTAATGATTAATTAATATCCTTCTCGAATCTATCAAAACAAATAAAAATAGTTGGAAGGATTGTAAATATTATTACTGTATGCATTGGTTGAAATTACCGAAATTGCGTCAGAATTCATGAAGTATTTAAATTAAAATTTATTAGCGGAATATTTGTAACATTTAGATATTATTTCATCTTAAAAGTGAATTGAATTAAGCTCAATGTAGAAATTGTAAAGAACAGTTTTTATTTAGCGATATAATATAGTCAATTTTTAAAACCGTTAACGAAATTGTAAAACTGGCTCTCTAATTAACTCGTGATTTAAATACAGAACTCATTATATCACTTGCTTGCTCCGGCTTATAGTATATATGAGGTAGGAAACTGAAAACTAAGCAACATTTTTAATTTAATATTAAAGAAAACAGTCTGAGGTGCTCTGCATATCTGCGAAAATGATAAACTGAGTAACATTATTAAATTTAAATATAATTAAGTATTATGCAAAATCAATTTTATGGACCTTTTTTGTACTCTCTTGTTGTGAAAGGTGCATATAAGCAAGCGAAAAACGCAAACATTAAACAATGTAATATATAAGGAAAATGGAATATGACATGCGCTACCTACAATCATACTAATTTTTCAATAATGCTGTACAATAATATTGATATTAAATATTCTCATAATATATGATCTTTAATAATTAGTTTATATTATCAAGTATTAAATAAGAATAAAAGAATGAATGAGGAAGTTCTGGAGATAGTTGGCACTGATAGACAGTAGTTGATAAATGTACTAAGAAATAAGAAGAAGAGATGGATAGGACACATTCTAAGGGAGATGGTCTATAAATAAAGGCCATAGAAGATAGAATGAATGGAAAAATTTCAAACATACCTAATTTCGGCCTGCTCTGCTTTTAGGCAGAGCAGGCCGAAATTAGTTATGTTAGATGATTTAAAGACCCACTCGTAAGTGGAAATGAAGAGGAAGGCGGAAGTCAGAGAGGAGTGGAGACGTTATATGCCATGGACCTTCCAGTAGGTAGTGCACTAAGAGAGATATAGGTCTGATCTGGCGTTTCCATTCCTACAATGTAGAATCAGTTTAATGATGGCGTTTTTACTTTTAATTTTTAAAAATGAATAACGTAGAATAAGACGAATAATAACCTGACAAGTGGGACAGTCAACTGTGAATAAAAGTCAGTTATTGCTACATTATTTAAATTTAAGTTCCTGTACTTTACACATGATTTCCATATATCTAATCGTACATTTCTAACAATTTTTATGCTTTTAATATTAACGAAGGATTATTAATTGCATACATTGACAACGAAATAATGGGATACTAGCGCGGATTTGATTTATAGTTTTCCTCAATTTATGTGAAAGAAAATAACTAGCGTTGCGAAATTGTTTCTATTTCTGACTGATTTATTAGTCTTACGTAATGTAATGTAACATTTATTATGAAATATTGGAATATAAAACAGTGCATTTTTGCATAATGCAATGGTACTCTCTTATTAAATTATACATAACATGCATATATATATATACATGTATATATATATATATATATATATATATACATGTTTACTAAATATAAATATACATGAATATAGGATATTATGTGTATATATATATATATATATATATATAGTATATATATATATATATATATATAATTGGAGCGCTGTGCGTCCGATTAACGTCCCTGACATTGCCTTATGGTGAGGAACCGGACGTTAAATTCCTATTGATTGATACATTCGCAGCGAATCACAGGACTAAAGCTGTGGTGCTGCCCCGTCTCTGTGAGAAAAACTAACGTTAAATTTAGCATTATCCATTACTCTGATTCATGGATTACATAATGGCAATTAATGCTATATTTCAATCTATCAAACCATAAATAATTACAGAATCAACCAATAAAAATATTTTCACCTTACTAGTGATCGAAGTGTTCAGAGAGCTACATTAAATTACATTACATTACATTACGTAACATTACATTACAGAAAGCTGCATTACATCTCTGCTGCGACTTGGTGGTTGACTAGAATGTTGTACGGACGAGGTCTTGGCTGTTTTCGTTTAGTGAGTGGTAACCAGGCTGTGTTCAGTAGATCTCTTCCTGGGTCCATTATTAGAACATCAATCAATGTTATTAGGAATCTAACACGGTCTCTCTCAATTGTTCAGTCAACCTTTCTCTAAAGATTTAACGTCGGATTTCTCGATGGAGTCTGCAGAGCATTTAGAAATAAGCTTCTAAATTAAATGCTGGATTACGAAGGATCTGAATGCCAAAGTGAACAGCTCTATTTGAGCGCAATAGACCAATATCATTAACTTGCTATTACTAGGTTCCTACATGTTTCAAGAAAAATAATGGAAAGATAAAGGTCCGACTTGGTATAATTCTTTAAAATTTGTGAAAATACACATAAATTTTATTACAGTTACAATACATCTAGACATGTAGATTTAAGTGCTAAGGTTATATAAATATTAGGTTATATTCAGCTCTGATATTGACATACATGAATATATACATGTAGATCTATATAAATATAATAAAGGTTAAACGTCTGTTTCCTCATCCATGGATGATATCAGGGACGTCCCCAATAGTACACATCACTAGAAGATCAATTCACCCAGACCAATCTGCAACAGAAATGTGCTGAGGAGAAGTTAGGTCCGATACGAAAGCCAGTCCGGTGATCAAAATTTGTCAGGGTAGATTGATTCTGTCTATGATGGGAAAAGTTAAGTCCTAAGCTTGCTAGAGAAAGTTGAATAAGAAAAACAAGAGTGAAGATTAGCAGGTAGAGAAGATTATTTTGATTTATTCTGATATATATATATATATATATATATATATATATATATATATATATATACATGCATATATATATAGTCAGAATATATAAAAATAATCTTCTCAACCTGCTATTCTTCGATCTTGTTTTTGAGTCTATATATATATATATATATATATATATATATATATAAAATAAAGGTTTAACGTCCGCTTCTTCATACAATGATGATGTCAGGGACGTCCCCCCATCAGATGTCACTACAAATCGATTCACCCCTAATGATCTGAAAAAACACGTGCTGAAGAGAAATAAAAGATCCTAAACAGTGCCGGTCCGGTGATAAAAAGAACAGTCAGGCAAGATGAAATAAAATCTATGGTGGGAAGAGATGTGTTTTCAACTTACAACGGAAAGTGGACAAACGCATGAGAGAAGAAGAAGGTAAACCGTATAGCAGTAGTCAAGTTTAGAATGAACTATTGAGTTGGCAAGAATTATGGATGAATTTTTATCAAGAGGTGACCGTATCTGTCTGATTTGACGAATCTGGAAGAAATATGAACGACAGACAGATGAGATATGAGATTTAAAATCAAGATTTTCATCAAACCTTGAAACTTTTTAGCCTTGGGAGTAGGAGTGAGAGCAAGATTTTGAAAATAGATGGAGGAATTGGCAATTTTGGTTCTTTGCTGGGGAGTGCAGATTAAAAAATATTCGGTTTTAGAGGGGTTGACAGAGAGACGATTACTGCAAAACCATGAACACACTTTGTCAAGAACAGATGAAAGGTGTTGCAATTTCAAATCAGATTCTGAGCTAGAAAATGAGATGTACAGCTGAGTATCATCAGCATAGAAATGAAATTTCTAAATCACCAGCATAGAATGAATTGTCTAAAACATTACTGAGTGGGGTAGTGTAGAGGGAAAAAAGTAAAGGTCCAAGTACAGAGCCTTGGGGCACACCACGAAGAAGAGGTAGATCAGGGAAGCGTTCATTGTCTATAATAACAGATTGAGTGCGACCAGAAAGATAGGAGGAGATCAAAGAGAAAGCAGAGTCAGAGATACCAAAGCACGCTTTAAGTCTACTGGTAAGAATGCTATGATCGATGGTGTCGAAGGCAGCCGAAAGATCAAGTAGTACAAGGGCTGATGCCTCTTGAGAATTTAAGGCTAAGCAAAGGTCATTATGAATGCTGAGTAAGGCAGTTTCGGTGAAGTGAAGCTTTCGATATGCAGATTGGAAACAAGATAGAGAAGGAAAAGATTCGAGATGGCAGCATAAGCGAGTGTAGATTACTTTTTCCAAGATTTTGGAAATGAAATTTAAGTTGGAAATGGGACGATAGCTAGAAAGATCATCTTTAGGAAGTGATTGCTTTTTAAGCAGAGGAGAAACAATAGCATTTTAAAGAGTAGATGGAAAAATTCCTTCAGAAAGAGAAAGATTAACCAGATGGGTAATTGGAGGTAGGAGGGCATCAATGCAAGATTTAAGTAGTTTTGTTGGAATTTTCTTCAACGCCTCCCAGGTATGACTCTGACCTACTCGCACTCTTCACCCTAACCCAACCATTTGAACTTTTCAGTAGACTATATATATATATATATATATATATATATATATATATATATATATATATATATATATATATATATATATATACTGTATATATATATACATGCATATATATATATATATATATATACATGTATATATATATATATATACAGTATATATAGTCAGCTTTATTTTGTGTTAGATACTGTTTATAGTGATTCTTACAGGGTTACAAAAACCCTTTGGTATACCTAACGAAAACATTTAAAACATTTGTCATGGATATGAGACAATATCTGTCTCATATCCATCTATGAAAACTTCAAGGACATCGTTGATGTTTCAGACTGATTTAGATTTTAAAATGTATTAATTTCAGAAGTGTACCAGAGAAATGTTTAACTATAATATTATCAATTTTAATTTCGCTAACTGATGCTAAGAAGCTTGACTGAGAAACTATACTATGCTTAATAATTTGTCATTCGTCAGCATATCCGATCTGTCCTAGAAAAGTAATGTCACAAATTGTTCCTACTATTAGCATTATTAATAGTCGTTATACGTCATGTCGCACCTTATCAGTAATTAGAATATTAATAGTGAGACATACAAATAAATACAAGTAATCCCTGTTATAATATGCAATAGTGGCATAATATGTGGCATATATTTATTATAAAAATTCCATTTAAAAACACCTTTCGTGATATTGAAATTAAACACCAATTGTGTGGAAATAGATGACACTATAACAGTCGTTTCATAACCTGACTATAGGAATTATAATGTTCTTCTTGTTAACCACTTTAGCTATTATTTATATGTAAAGCTGGTAAAGCTAAGGTTAACGTCAGTTTCCTCACTCGAAAGCGATGTCAGTGTCGATGTTTATCGTATGTAGTATATATAGTGAGTGGATATTTCAATTCATTTTGAGTGTTCGTCTTAATTTGGAGCAAATGACCTTGGTTAAAAGATTAAGTTCAAAGGTGGGCAATAGGTTTTCGGGAAGGTTAATCATGTATCGGAGCTCCGCAGTAATATAAGCTTAGCGCAATCCACTGCAAAGATAGATAGAACATGGAAAGAATTCATTGCCGCATGCGACTGTCAAGTGCTTAACTGAAGAAAAATTCAAAAATAAGTAAAGCGATAGTAACAATGGACTATAAGCTCAGATGCATAATACTTTCTACTAGCTGTATGGGATATTCATATTTTGGTAAAGTGACATGAGTTTTGAGAGTAAGTTACTTATCTTCCGGTAAGAAAACATTATCCACTTAGCCATCTCTCTATAGTTCGCACACTATAATAATAATAATAATAATAATAAAAATAATTATATTAACAATAATAATATTATTAATAATAATAAAGGTTTAACGTCCGTTTCCTCATCCAGGGATGATGTCAGGGACGTCCCCACAGCACACATCACTTCTGATATATAATTAAGAGTATTTAATTGCTTCTCTTGGTTTAGCAATTTAAGTTTAGATAAATTGACTAATTTGTCTTGTTTTTATTTAAAACCAACTCATATTATGTTCAGGTTCTTACTTTTTGCATCATTTCTGTAGAGTCTGACTTCACATTGGCTAGCCTTGCCGCTAGACATTGTCACATGATACGTGAAATATTTTTATCTGCAGATAAAGCTGCTTGTTCTGATCAAGTATTAAATTACTCCGGAAATCAACTCATACACTTGGATGTTAACTGATTTTTTTTGAGATTTCTAAGGATTTAAATTATTTAGTCATTGAATACTAATTAAATATATTCTGCTCTTTTAGCCTCTGAATCTTAAAGGCAACCCTAGAATTAAACATCAAAAGATAATATAAGATAATAACTATTATATTGGAAATTATGATAGATTGGCTTTATTTTTCAAATAATTAAAATAATTAATTTCACAAATTGTTTCACTATAGGCAAAATATTTTTACATTTGAACTTAGACGAACGTAAGAGATAGGATAAATATCGAACACTTCGCAAACTGCAATGCAATAGTGTATCGCTGTTTGTCGCAATTGATTAAGACTGATTTCCCGAAGGAAAAAGATCACATCAGATCACGAAATACTACGATTAGAACACTTTAAAGTCAACTTACTCATCATTGTAATATAAGACTTAGTAAAAAATACTCAAGCTTGGTTGGAACTCTGGACATTGTCAGTTGCTCAGAAATTTCCGATTTAATTGCTTTCCACTGTAGTATGTTTGGTTATTTAATTATTGTTATTTTTGTACACAATATTTTGAGAGGAAATTACTTATGAAGTCAGTCTAGATCAGATATTTTATTAATTTCTTCAGAAGTTTAAAAGTCATCGTAAAATTGCATCTGGCACCTTTTTTAAGGAAGGCCACTAGACTTTCTTTATCGAATGCTCTAATGTAGCTTCGTATACATGTAGGACTACTGAGGGGTATAAGTGTAAGCTTGAAGAGAAGATGGAATTGTGCATGTTGCAAAGTGACTTGTTTGGAAGGCCACTGACTAATTGATTTACTGATCAATTGATTTACGTGATCAGAAAAAGAGAAACTGGATAGGAAAATAGAATCAAAACATTTAAGATTGTTATACAATCAAGAGGATATGGCAGGTCAGAAATATATGTCACTGTTACAAGATTTAAAAAACTTTTACTCGTGCACAAAAACAGATATTTATTCGTAAAGAGTGCTTAAAGCTGACGACCAATGAATAGAAGTTACACAATTTTGCAAACATTTGATGAAATTGATTACACTGTAGCCTATGCCTTATGGGCTTTAAGCTGGAGGAAAATCTCTCCGAAGCTTCTTCCTCATGTCACCAGTTGCTAGTACATCAATGCAGCAGATTTTACGTGCATCTTTACTTTTGCCTCGCACTTCATTAGTGACTATACTGTAAAAGCCGTAAATTGTGGTTGTCTAATGAAGCTACTTATGGAATTAAAAAGGCAATTTGGAAACTATCAGGCACGCCTTTTATTGCAGCTATGCAGGCTATACATGTACCTTTACCAAGCAATTATACAGCTTAAAGCTGCGTAACTTTTTGGTACAGGTATAGGTGTTGTGGTTAGATAGCATTGATGTTAAATGATGGTATATGCTGCTGAGAGAAAGAATTTTACAGAGAATTGTATTAAATGATCTGTCATTATTTGAAACTAAATTTAAGTTACAAAGAAAAGATTTACAATCTCTATTAATGCCCGAGTATTATAATTTGAGGTTAGATGCAGTGGTCTTTAAAATATTTGCGAAGTTCAAAATATATGGTACCATAAAAGTTCTAAAGCTATCTTCGTTAAAAATGTTTTTAAATTAATAATAATTTTTTATTAATAACAATAATTATATGTTTTTAAAATAATAATAATAGTCCAATTTAAAATGTTGTAAAATAGATCTGAACCTGACCTGTACGAGCCGTAGATATACATGTGGTTGCATTTAGATGCCGCTTCAACTATTACGTAATGGACTACCCATTTAAAGGGACAAGGTGTTATAGGTTCGATAACTTGATCGATTAGCTCTCAGGATAGGAAATAGACTTCGGCAAATGCGGAAGCAGAAAAAAGTGCGGCACAATTTATAATTTCAGCTCCAGAGGCAAGATTTTTAAATCCGCCTTCCGTCGGATATTCATTATTGTTGGAAAAAGTTGACTGAAGAATGAATGCTGCTGTGTGGTACAAATATACACAATATGCAATCAGATCATATAAACACAGCTTAACTAATCGTTTGTTTTTTTGCGTTGTAACATTAGTCTAAACGGTTCCTTGTGATAAAATAGCTTTGATAAAGTGTACATATTGGAAGAGGCAAACAATTGCAATCGAATTGGGTGATAAATGCACATAACATTAACCGTCTCCTCGTAGTGACTCTGTGAGAATAGGTTTGTTCTGGCTGATGCTAAAATTATCAAACAAATGATATTCTATTCGCGATGAAGTAAACAATAAAAATCAAGCACTTCTTTGATGACTTCATGATAAGTCAATGACATGACACGGAATGAGTCGATAGCTTATTGGCATATTGTTCGACAGCGGATCATTAGGTGTAAGTTTCGAATTGCAATTCAGTGTTCTCTCCGTCACTGATATGTTATTTAGCAGGAAACTGACCTTAAACTTGGCTTTGGAATTAGCTTCGGAATCAGATGATTCCAATTAATTAGTACTTTTTAACTTTTACTCAAAATTGATAAGGTAATCGAAGGTATTCGGCATAATCTTACTGTATTTGAATTGCACGCAAAGTGAATGTTAACTGGCCAACTTTTTGATGAGATTTTATTAAAACGAACTATAATAATTAGAAGCTAAAATTCAATAGCTGAATTATACTAAATAAATTATACTATTTAGTGAAAGATTGTATTTTTCGGACTTTCACATGATTGAAGTAGATAATATTAAGTAGATAATATTAAGCCTATAATTTCTAGATTTATACAATATATACACTAGTGTTCATTTGCATTCTGTTATATTTTCAGATTGATCATTTGCTGGATATTTGTTAAATAGACCCGTACGATCTCGATCAATTTACTGGAGAGGACTGGATAAACAAGTCTGCTAAGCGTTCTATATGAATTTAATCATTTGGGATGCAGGGAGCAACAAATAACTCATATTTATCCATGGCACTAAACAGTGTTTTTAAAATATATTTTCATAGAAATGGATTTGTCTAAACAGATGAAGAAAACTTAGATTAGAAAATTTAGATTGGAAACTTTACTCTTCAAACCAGCCGACTTTGACAGTTGCTCATTAATCACACAATTTCCTAAACTTTTCATAAGAAATATAAGGAAGTTCTAACCTGCCAAGTTAACGATTTGTGTAATAAAATCGCGAACTCTAAGTATTTCAAACCATTAGACTCGGAGAACTTGACATCATGACTGCCGTTCATGATGACACGACGATGAGGGTCCCTACTTCCCCTCTCGACTCCGGCAACGATTCCATCACCTACTCCTGCAGATGCTACGATTTCATCATCGAGGCCGTGCTCATGGGTATACTCTGCCTGTTTGGATTTGCTGGCAACACGTTATCCATGATCTGCTTATCAAAAGACAAAAGCAAAACCGCCACACCTTTACTACTGATCTCACTGGAGGTAGCTGATACGCTTTTTCTTATAACTGTCTTCATCCTGAGGGTCTTAACTTCAATAGACACTTTCGCTATTAGTCTAACTTGGATACATTCCATTCGACCTTACTTAGCTAAATACGTCTACCCGGCCGCTTTAATAGCTGAAACTGGTACGATATACCTAACCATTCTCGTCACACTCAATCGCTATATATCCGTTTGTTGGCCCTATAGGGCCAGAGATCTTTGCTCAGTTAGACATGCCCGGTTACATATAGCTGCCGTAGCGGCGTTTTCCGTTCTTTTCAATCTTCCGCGATTCTTCGAATTCGACGTCATTACCGTGAGAAAGAAGAGCGTTAATTGGGGATTGCGAGGAGCGGATTTAAATAGTACTCACGTTCCAGACGAGCGGATAATGTATTCAAATGCGACATATCATATCGACGTGCAGGAAGCACTGGATGAGGAGAAAATGACAATTACAATGAATGCAACAAATCTAGCCAGAAATAGGACTTATCGGATTGTATATTCAAATATCTTCTACGTTGTGGTAAGTGAAAATATCTTTGAAATTAGTCAATTGTAAGTGTATGTTTAGTTTGTGTTAAATTTTAGTTTCTGCTAAGTTATTTGTTGATATATTAGTATTTGATATATGCATGTAATATAACTTCCTCTTTCAAACTTTCTCTTTGGCAACTTTTCAGAGAAACGCTTTGACAAAATTTGTTATCAAAACAGAAGACAACTCTTCAAGAAACCTATTCTAACTCACAGTTTTTCTTTGTTAGTCTGACGAAGGAACAGTCAGACACAATCAAAGGAGTTCACTTTATTAAGAGTGAAAGTAGCACATGAGTACGAATATGTACCTTTGAGCTGCCATTTGGAAGAGCACGGGAGAAATAATAAAACTAGTAAATTACCTAGTCGTCCATAGTCAGGTTTTTAAATTGTGTATATTGAACTTTTGATATCCTACAACAATTAATTAATCAGTTCATTTTGATAATTTCATCCTCTCTTTCCGTTATATGCGATGCAGGATATGGGCGTAATTAACCGACCAATCAACTTTAGTCACAACAATTTTCATCATGAGCGTCAGTTTAAACAGACAGGATTTTCTGCACTAAATCTCACTGAAGAACTGAGAGCTATCTCTCGATCAAATTTCTTAATCCTATTAATTCGGATCAGTTGTATCTTGCGAGACTCTTGCAATTGTTGCTTGTAAAATCCGAGTTGACCTCATTTGAAGTTCGGTGAACCGGGATCCATGAAACTAAGAACTCATGAAACTTCCACCGAGTCGCTACGACGCATTCACTACTGCAATGCGACAATAAAAGTGACATTTTACGGCTTTATCGAAACAAGTACTAACACGTGACGCTATAAAATTTTCAGTGACCGTCCATGTGATCATTTTAGCTTACAATTCTGTGATAGAAGAGGATGGGTGAAAACTTAGATTACAATTATCGTCACACCATCTTACACTGTAGCTTATGATAAAATTGAGTATAATAATATTGCATTTTATAATAGAACAACACTTAACAAGAACATATATCAATACTACATCTAGCTGTACAGTATAACATTATAGGCCTTCTGTCAGGTATGTAACAGAACATATAATATTTATTTGTAATAACCTGGGGAGAGTTTTACTGAATTTCTTCACATTCTGCTACGCTACTAAGCAGATTTTACACCCTCTCGATGTATTGAAAACAACAAAAATGATTAACACATTTATACATTTAGAGTAATCCTAGGCTTGGTAATTTGAGTTTATAGGTCTCTCACTCATTTTATAAGTCTATTATCGCTGTGTTTACAGCCGTAATAGACATAGCGACTTCGTTGCGTGCAAATACCAATTTGTATTTGGACACTTTTAGAAGCATTAAGTAATGAATATTCGCATTTAATACATGACATAAGCCTACTGTTCAATCGTTCTTGAAAGCCGCTTTTGAGTCGTTTTAGACTATGGTGGCATTTTGAAAACAAGTTACAAACTATAATTTACACAAATTATATTACTGACTGAAGTAGATTTAGATTTTTTACTTAACAAACTACTAAGTTTGGAAGCAATCAAAAGATTCTAGAAATACAACAGTGTTTTGGAAGTTGACCAATATAGTTAATTTAAAAAACAGATTTAAATAATTGCACATTGTATTGCCATAAGATAACAACACCAACAAAATATGTAATTTCTATTGCTGTACATTATAACCTTGAGCACCATGGAACCAAATTCACCAAAGACTAAATTCAAACAGCTGAGACGAGTGAGGTGTCCAATTGACGTATGAAAACTAAAATCCAGAAAACCAGTCCAATGAAGATTAATAGAAAATTGTGGTACAAGTGTGAGATTTACGTGTAATTTACCATGTTTTAATATGCCCAATATTGCATGAAAATAATAATGGCAATCATATTTTCAATCACCGAAAACGTTTTACGCCCATTTCCACGTAAATTATTATCGACATTAAAAGTACAGATAGAAATATTTTCCGGTAAAAATGTATAATCTCAATTCTTTTATCACGTGCTCTGATCAATTGTTTACACATGGAATGAATAATTTGGCTGAAGCCAGTGGCAACGTCGGTAAGATACTCGACCGCGGATCGGTGTGTGCGGGGTTCAAATACTGGGCTCCCCAGTTACTGATATTGTTTTCGAGTGAAGAAATTGACGTTAGTCTTGGCTTCTAAATTTTTGCTTTATAAAATGATACTTCGACAGTGAAAAATCATCATAAATTCCTAGAATTTATTAAAAACCTTCGCCTTATCTACCAACCGGCTAGGAAAATTATGAAACTAATGACATCCTGATTCTCAGGACAACATGAAGACTCTAGGAAAAACAATAGGAATATAGGACGCACTCCTAAACCAACTGTTGCTAAAATGTTCATTTCCTGGGAGAATCTTTAAGATTCAGGTCAGACACTGGCCTTACCGTGATCAATCGCTACCAGTGACAGCCACAAAGGTTTTTCTAGAATGTCTAATTGAATCTTCCGTAATTGTTTACAAATCTCTAGAGGAATTATGTTGCAGACTTTTACAAATGACTTCCTATTAAACAACACTGACATCGAATCCAATTAAATGTATTAACTTGCGTAGATAAATTGTATAGAGTCAATGAGCTTGTTTGCCTACAATTGACGGATTTCAGAAACATATGCATATATAAGCTATATGTACTGTAAATATTTATGTACATTATACTTTACACAGCACTTTACTCTCTCTCTATCTCTCTCTCTCTCTCTCTCTCTCTCTTAGGGCACTACCTACTGGCAGGTCCATAGTATATAACAACTCCACTCCTATCTGTCGTCCGTTTTCCTCCGCATGTCCATTAAATAAATAGATCCATGATCATATGGAATGCACCAAATTAAACAATCTTTACCATATGGTAACCTTTACCAAAGTTGAAAATCAACCGTTCAGCAGTACATAATAGAATTTTATTATGCCTTCAGTCAATTTCTCTTACTTTCACTTCTGTTGTTTTTTAAAATAAAAATTTGCATAAATCGATTACTCTATTATATATGTTTTTCTATCCTAATATGCTATGATTTAAAATGGTGTATAACTTCACTTTCAATACTGATCTCGATACGAATAAGATTAGATATGGCTATAGATAAGATGCAGATAATAGAAAAAGTTATAATAGACTTACGTGCAATATTATACAACAAGGCGTAAGTTTCACACAAATACTTTTATACTATTTTTACTGTTTCAGTCTCCATCTTAAATCTCTTCTTGCTTCTTCAATAGCTTTCGATTGATAGATTCTTTATTTGTATATAGAGTCATAAAATAAATCTTTGCAAGTTAATGATAGCACTTCAAATACATTTCTGTCAAATATCTTTCTCAGCTCGCTACTGGGTTTAACAATATCAAGTTACGCTTCAGTCGTTCTAGATTTAAGATTTCTCAATCTGTTCGAACTTATTTTAAAAGAAAAGGGATAATGCACTGTATAATGCACGTCAGATTAAACTTTAGTAAGATCTGGTGAAGATTTGGCGTTTTAATGATAAATTTAACGTTAATGAAGCGATTTAACCTTAAAGAATAGAGCGTTAATGAAAAGAGTTAATAAAAGAAAATTGAACGTTGCTCATAAGGTTTGGCGTTACTGATAAGAATTAACGCTACTGATAAGATTTAACGCTACTGATAAGGTTTAACGTTACTGATAAGATTTAACGCTACTGATAAGGTTTAACGTTACTGATAAGGTTTAACGTTACTGATAAGATTTAACGCTACTGATAAGGTTTAACGTTACTGATAAGATTTAACGCTACTGATAAGATTTAACGCTACTGATAAGGTTTAACGTTACTGATAAGATTTAACGCTACTGATAAGATTTAACGCTACTGATAAGGTTTAACGATACTGATAATATATAGCGATACTGATAAGAAGGTTTAACGTTCGTGATAATATTTAAGCTACTGATAACATTTAACGTTACTGATAAGATTTAATGTTAATTAACGTTACTGATAAGGCTTAACGATATTGATAAGGTTTAACGTTACTGATAATAATGTAACCTTACTGATAAGATATAACGTTACTGGTAAGATACAATGAGCTACAAGATACTAAGGTTTTGAGAACAAAACCTGAAAGATAAATTAGAATCGTCCCAAGCAGAATATTTTACTACACGTTTCTCTATATTCGTTAGCAATATTCGTTAAATACGCATTTGCTAGCAACAGATGTAGCAATTAAAAACAAATCTCAGCTTCATAAACTTGAAGTTAGATTAGAATCAGAGTTTAACTTGAAGGTTACAGAATTTACTATACGCATACTAGGCCTAATTTACAATGTTTTATGTATTTCTAGTTACAGAGAGATCCAATGCGACGCATCTGATCGTTTGGCTAAATATCTGAAATTAATATGCAAAGATTTAAATAACATGGAACAGGATACGAATGTAAGAGTATATAGAATGGAACAGGATTATAAGAAAGGAGGAATAGATAAGAACGGAATATCATGATTGGAATAGAAAATGATGATTAGAATGATAGAGAATGATTAGAAAGGTAGAGGAAGATGATAATGTAAGATTGAGCGATGATGATGATAAGAGTTGAAGAGCTTGATAAGAATAGAAGAGGATGATACTAATGTAAGAGAATGTTAAGAATGGAAGAGGATAATAATAATAGAAGATCATAAGAATGGACGAAGAAGATAATAAGATGTAATCTTTAATCGCGTGGTTTGGTGCGAAATCAGAGACTGAGCTTAATCACGTGATGCACTTGGCAATTATAGTGGAAGCTCAAATAAAACTGCAAGTAATCAATTTGTCTATTTTAACCATAATGGCGGCAATAAAACAGTTAAAATCAAGGTCATTTATTAAGAAGTACCCCGAATTATTTTCAACGAGCAAAGACATATTGTAATAATAATAAGTATACCTATCTCAATCATTCTATCTATATCAATTTCTCTTTCTCTCTTTCTTTCTATCTCTCTCTCTCTCTCTCTCACTCACTCTACTGCGTTTATATGATTCACTGTGAAATTTGTAAAAAAATTGTTCTTGGTAATATGAAAAAAATTTAGGCGCATTTTATCCGCATATTCCTTCTACTAATTTACTGGTTTATCATTAACGAGGAATCTACAGTATATTATATATATATATATATATATATATATATATATATATATATATACATATGTGTATTATTATTATTAATATATATGTATATACATGTAGACTGTACAGGGCCATATATATACAGTGTGAGTAAAAAAAGTGATAACACCTGCAAAAGTTTGAATATCGCAGGCTATTGTTAATATTTTCAAATCAAACTTTTACCAAATACTAAAGGACTAATTTCTGATGGAGTGGCCAATTTTCATCAATTTTGGTACATAGATTGGCCAATTATGAAAGTTTCAGCAGAGCAATCCCCCATTAATGAACGTACTGTAAATGAAAACGTGATTTTATTTTATTTCTATTTTAGCTCTGAAAAGGGTCGTTTTGGTGGTTCAGAAAAGACCAGTTGTATCTGCTAGCATTACTGACTATTCGAAATGCTTTCCTCTAGTTGCTTTTCAGGACTGCAGCAGCTTTCGGCACGCTACGGCAGCCTTGTTGATTCCAGTTTGGGGCAGTCTCTCCCAAATTTATGGTAGGTAGCATTTCTTGCAGTTCAGCCTTGTTTTTAGGCTTCGACTGGTGTTTCTGGTAAAGATGCAGCATGGTTCCCCAGACATGGTAATCCATAGGATTTTGATCGGGAGAGTTTGGAGGTCATTCACTCTTCATGATGAAATGTGGTTTCTCTCGCTGATCCATTCATATATATGCATGGCGAGATGCATGAGTCGGAGCATCATCCTACTGAAAGATGAAACCATTTGGTAGAAAAGCATAGAAATCATCAAACAGCTCGGACAGTAAAGTATTGACGTAAAACTGAGGGTTCACCTTTTCCTTGTCGCCAATGAAGTGCAATTTGCCCTTACCGTTGTAGCAAACGTCCTTTTTAGGTAAAAAATGAGGAGTTGCTCTGCTGAAACTTGTATATCTGGCTAATCCATAGATTTAAATGGATGAAAATTGGCCACCCCATCAACAATTAGTCCTTCAGTATTTGGTAAAAGTTTGCTTTGAGAATATTATCAATAGCTTGAGATATTCAAACTTTTTTCAGGTGTTATCACTTTTTTTCTCACCCTGTATATATAAATATGTATATAAAATATTATATATATATATATATATATATATATATATATCAGGTGATGTTCTTCATTCCACTGGTTTCGCTCTTGTTGCTCAATCAACGGCTGATCAAGGCTCTGCGCAGAGCGAAGCAGAGAAGATCAAAGATGTTGAAGAAGAATTTGAACCCAGATCAGTCGAGCAGCTCAGAGGATGACATCACCCAGATGTTGGTCGTCGTCGTCATCGTCTTCGTTGTCTCGCAAACTCCAGCCATGGTCACACAGGTGATATAAATAAATAAAACGAAAAAGTTAATAATATAATGATTCGCTATTGAAACTAATATTAGGGCCTAAATCCTGAATAAAGAATAAGATTTAAAGCTCAGTTTAACGTTAGTTTCGAATCGTTTCAATTATGAAGCGAGCGGATAATTTTAATCAGGATTCTGCTGACCTTTGACTGTGAAAAAACTGTGCTTTGATTGTGTGAAATATTTAGATATATATTTATAAATTCAGCTAGTGATTTATATTAAATCTATTTGATAATTTGTTGAATTTATTACTTGTTACATGATGCAATATTCAAAAACTCAAAGCCTTGTGGTTAATACGAACTTAACTTTTCAGTTCTTTGACTAAATTTTGACAAATGTAAGTTTCGCTGCTCAAAAGGCACATCTGAGACTAAAATAAGATCTATGGAAATATTATGGAACTTAAACCGCGGATCAGTACGTGCGGGGTTAAAATCCTGGGCTCGCCCGTCACTGACTTCGCTTTCGGGTTTGGAAACTGACGCTAACCTTAGCTTTACCAGCTTTATCTGAGTCATATGATCAAAATATTCTTATATTCATCATCATCATCATCCTCCCTTAAATCCCAGTTTAACTAGGGTCGGGATACAACTAGACTGTCTCAAATCCTCTCTGTCCTAAACCACGCCATCTGCCAATCCCCTATTTGAAACTTTTCTGTAAAATATTCTTATTTTAATAAAGCATAAATTCAAGATCCAAAAAGTATTGAGAGACCAATGTTAACTGAGGGCAAATATGAAAGCCCTTCCTTGGATACACTCCGGGAAAGTCTTTATCCAAGACACGTCCAGACTTGCGTGACCGCGGCTCAGGTGTGAACAGCAGTCAGTGCGGTGGAGTGGAAAGTGAATAATTGACAGTTGCATTGTCCAATTACTGATAAAACTACACAGACGTTAAGTACTCAATGACAGTTCTGATATGTCACTTAAGTCCTGAAGGTTCTGGGACTTTCTTCGCTCGAAGCTTTTCATGGCACCACTGACTGTGAAACTAGACAGAGAAAGAGAATCAGTACTGAGTTGGGCGGAGGGAGGCCCGGACCTGTGGATCATGTATGCATGCTCCACTGTTCCAGCATGGCTCTGCCTTTAATCTTCATATTAATTGTGTTCGAAGCTATTGCATATTTGTCTGAGTAAATATGTACATAAGATTAAAAAAATGGGGCAATTAAAATATGTTGAATTTTGTTCCGAAGAAGACGTGGGCGTAAGTATAGAAAACATTTTTCCCCCTCACTTAAAAATTCTTGGATCCACCCCTGAAAACCGATAGGGGCCCTAAGCTTCTGAATTATTTTCCAAATTCTTTTTATTTTTCCTTATTTAGCCGTGTTTTGGCTTTAGCACCAGATTTTGAGTCAAAGTGATTCTAAATTAAATGAAAAATATATTTGACCATAATCTAGTAAGAAAACAGGTACAAATATATACAAATTATTAAAATTAATTAACATTTTTGACGAATTAATTTAACATTTAATTTAATATGAAATGTGGATATGCACACAGATTCTGGCCAGCACTTTTGACTTGAAGTATCAGATCTGTCCAACGGCTTTCTTCTTCTACGAGAGGATCAGCGACTTTCTGGTGGTCGCTAACTCCTCTCTCAACTTTATCATCTACTGCTTCTGCAGCCGCAGGTTAACTTATTTAGATACTTGTGATATTATATACATGTATATATATATATATATATATATATATATATATATATATATATATATATATATATTATATCTATCTATCTATCTATCTATCTATCTATATATATATATATATATATATATATATATATATATATATATATATATATATATTGTTCCTCCCTAAAAGTATGTATCAGAGGTTTTTAGAAAGGGGTATTTAAGATATTTTGCGGCATAGTCTTCTAATGAGTATTTAAGACAGTTATGTACAATTAACATACTATTTATTTCACTTAGCATACGCATATCGGTACTTTAGTCATTTACAACGAACGCAAAAATGCAAACAAAAGCCCACATGTGACATTTACGTCCCTGACATCATCCCTGGATGATGAAACGGAAGTTAAATCTTTAGTATTATTGTTATTGTTTTTATCATCAAGATAGCAAACACAAAATTTGTAGTCAAAACATCGAAGGGCTAATTATTTATCGGTAGTAACCTTTAATCAATTAATACTCTATTTTTTCTACTCAATGCTAAATCGCAGGTTCTGTCAGATACTACTGAAGATCGTATGCAGACGTCGCTACGGACTGACAGAGGAAACAACCCAGGCTAGGAGTCTACAGACGAGGACGAATCAGTCGCTGCATGCTAATCGTAATATCAAATGTGAAAAACTCCAGTCGAATGTCGACCAAGCATCAACATTCTAAAATTACATTTCCGGCTTTTCCCAAATCAAGGACAATAAGAAGTACAATGAAGTTTATACAAAGAGAATAAAACCGGTAAAATGTATGGAGTGGTTGCAGCGAGTGGAAGAATCGGTTAGGTTTCAATTGCTAATCAGTATATGATGAGTTCAAATTCTGGGCTCTCCCATCCCTTATAGCATTTCGATGAGTGAAAATGACATTAAATTCGGTTTAAGGCATTAGGCATTGAAGTCTTTATTCTTTAACGTTCTCAAATATACTTCATTTCACGGCGGAAGCAATAAAACTTGACGAGAATAGCCCTGTACATAATACTAAATAATTAGGAAACGTGCATATCCTTATTGGACGGTAGATTCAGGAATGCTGTGATGGTTTAATAGGTTTATTAGAGAGAGGCTTTTCAAAGTATTCAGAATATCTATTGAATGTCTCAATAGCGCAATGGTTAGAGGCGTAAGGTAACGTCATGATATTTTAGTGTCAGATCATGAGGTGAATTGAACTCTCGTGGGTTTGAGTTCCGGCTTCGCTGTTCTAAGAGTAACATCTCGAACATTCACATGACAGGACTGATTAACGATGGACTAAATTGACACACAGTTTAAACGTGGGATATGAATGAGATAGACATAAATATGGATGACCTTTTCGCTATTATGCATGTGAATATGTTATCATTGTTATATGTTATTATGTTACACTTTCGGGTGAGGAAACTGACGTTATCATTAGCTTTAGCTTTTTTAAATTACTATGTTTGGTGACCATTAGCTGTGACTACTGATGACTAAAATGAATTTATAAGTATATGTACATATATACTGATTTAATTATTCAATAGCAGCGGAATTGCGTAGCATTGTAAAGTAATGAATATAGTCGAATTAAGGCCATTTTAGTTTTAAGAACATATAGAGTTAATCTTAGTTTAAGATTATAAATAATTTTCAGATTATGAAATAAATAATTATTATTTGACATAATTTAAATCTCCCAAATTCCTGACAAATCAGGCTCCGTATTTACTGCACGACTTTGGAAACTTTTGCGGGACAATGATTATATTCTGAGTTTCTTTTGCTTTCACATATGACATACGCACAAGTTACTGTTTCCTTTCTTAAGTTGCTGTTTTAGAGTATTTCGCTATTTCGTTCTTTGAACTATTATTAGTAATCGTTGCCTATCTAAACAATACGGTGTACTCTGCTTATAATGTTGTCAGTGAAAACTATAAGCTTAACCATTCTAGACCATAGGATCACTATTCAAATCATCAACACTCGCTCTTCCATGGTGCTCGCTCATTCAAATACTAACCGAGCTCGACCTTACCTGATTTCGTTTATTGAAGAGCAAGCTAACCCTGGTGTGCTAAACCCCGCCCAGTGTGCTAAACCCCACCCAGTGTGCTAAACCTCGCCCAGTGTGCTAAACCCCACCCAGTGTGCTAAACCCCGCCCATTGTGCTAAATCCCAACCAGTGTGCTAAACCCCACCCAGTGTGCTAAACCCCACCCAGTGTGCTAACCCCAACCAGTGTGCTAAACCCCGCCCAGTGTGCTAAACCCCTCTCAGTGTGCTAAGCCCCGCCCAGTGCTCTACACCCCGCCCAGTGTGCTAAACCTCGCCCAGTGAACTAAGCCCCGCCCAGTGTGCTAAACCCCGCCCAGTGTGCTAAGCCCCACCTTTATACATATCCTTAAAACTATTATTAGTACGCGTTATTCCATGTTTAGAATAATCTCACTGGTCTACTGCAATATCACATCAGAGTATATAGAGACTGGTGTTTTTGTACTAATTATGCAGTGTGTCTCTCTCTCTCTTAATGCACTGCCTACTGGCAGGTCCATGATACATAACGCCTTCACTCTTCTCTGTCTTTCGCTTTCCTCTTCATTTCCACATATGGTTGGGCCTATGAACTGTATATCAATCAATATATTCAAAAGCCCTTAATCATTGATTATGATTCTACGTAAATGCTAATATAAGATTATCACTTCTTAATAATAATAAATTTATAATACCGGTGAAATCTAATTTATATATTGCTACCAATTTGAGTGAAGATCGATGTTGTGGTCAGATATTTGTCAGAGACAGCGTCATCTGATACCTTCATGTCTGTTCTACGATTAATCTCAATAAAAATGAACTGCCATAGTATGACAGTCAAATCTTGACGATCATCATCGGGAACGGCGATTCCTACTGATACTATTAAAGCTGAAATTAATGTCCGATTAAACATTCGAAAACATATTAATTAATATAATGCATATATATATATATATATGTGTATATATACTGTATATATAGGCCTATATATATATATATATATATATATATATATATATACAGTACATTTATATATATATATATATATATATATATATATATACAGGGTGAGTCAAAAAGATAACACCTGCAAAAAATGTGAATACCTTAGGCTATTGTTAATAATTTCAAATCAAGCTTTTACTATCTACTAAAAGACTAAATTTTTATGGGGTGGCCAAGTTTCATTCATTTTTTAATCTATATATTGGCCAGTAAAATATGTTTCAGCAGAGCAACCACCTATTTTTTACCTACAAATGGCGTTTGCTACAAAGGTAAGAGCAGATTGCACTTGACGAGAAGGTAATGGTGAACTCTCAGTATTACGTCAATACTTTGCTTCCGGAGCTGTTTGATGATTGCTATGCTCTTCTACCAAATGGTTTCAACTTTCAGCAGAATGGTGCTCCAGCTCATGCATCTCGTCATGCACAGGAATGGATCAGCGAGAGAAACCCTGATTTCATTAAGAAGAATGAATGGCCTCCAAACTCTCCCGATCTAAATCCTCTGGATTACTATGTCTGGGGAACCATGCTGCATCTCTGTCAGAAACACCTGCCGAAGCCTAAAAACAAGACAGAACTGCAGGAAGTGCTACAATCAATCTGGGCGAGTGTGCCCCAAGCTGGAATCAACAAGGCTGTCCTAGCATTCCGAAAGCTACTGCAGTCCTGCGTAGCAGCTGTTGGAAGTCATATCGATTAGGCGGTAGTACTAGCAGATATAACTGGTTCTTTCTGAACCACCACAACGACCCTTCTCAGGGCCAAAATAAAAATAAATTTAAAGTATGCTTCTTATCTACAGACAAATATGCGGGGTTACTCTGCTGAAACTTACATAACCTGGCCAACCTAATTGTAACAATTCGTGAAAATTAGCCACCCTATCGAAAATGTTTCCTTTTGTAATTGGTAAAAGTTTGATCAGAAAATATTAAAAATAGACTGAGATATTAAAACGTTTTGCAGGTATTATCAGTTTTTGTTATCACTCTGTATATATAAGCCATATATATACATATATATATATATACATATATATATACATATATATAATATATATATATATATATATATATATATATATATATATATTTATATGCATGTAAAGTCCATATACATATATGCGTAGTGTAAATTATTCCATTGAGCTAAAAGTGAATTGTTTGTTGTTTGGTTGTTAATATTGGCTAATGGCATATGAGTTTAATTATACATTTAATAAATAGTTTAGCTTTATTGCTGCCAGTTGCTGTTGGATTTTGTTCATTGGATCTGCAAACTGTAGCAGATATTTTTGCACGCACTCTATTGATGAAATTATCAAGTAGATTTCTGCAGATGCGTAATTTTTGTTCCAATTGCTAACGCAGAAATTGGAACAAGACTGAAGCTGGAGCCAGTGGTGATGTCGGTAAGATGTTGTACAGCGGATCAGTTGGTATGGCGTTCAAATCCTGGTTCGCCCGTCACTTACATGTACATCGCTTTCAAGTGAGGAAACTGATGTTAACATTAGCTTTAACAGCAATTCGCTTGAGAAAATATTTCATTCTGAGTTCGATTAGATCATTTTATGTAGGCCTTATATTCCGGCTTAGTCGCCCTTTTCGATCAAAGCATCAACCCAATATGTTAGATCTGGCTGGAGACAGTGGCGAAGTCGGTATGTTATCCGACCGCGGATCAGTATGTGCTGGTTCAAACCCTGGACTCTCCCGTCACTGACATCGCTTTCGAGTTAGGAAACTGACGTTAACATTAGTTTTACCAGAATTTTTATTTATTTTGCTGTTCTCCGCCCGTAGAAATCTCGTGGGTTTGCATTATTTTCAAAGCTTTAAATGCATATTCTTTGTATCGGTATAATTGGTAATTACAAGTTTTAAATAATGTAGATATAAAACTCTTCTCATAAAGACTAAAACATATTTAATTACTTCGTTTTCAAGACGGCTCAAATAATAATAATAATAATATAGATAGTATATTAATAATGTAGATAGTTTTTGGCTACTATTTGGAATATAATGATAGATAATTATTGTTAAATGTGTTATTTGATTACTTTCTTACAGTAATATACCATGTACATATAAATTTTATGTCTTTAAACTGGAATCAGAATAAAATTAGAAGCTGTTTGAAATAATTGCTTTTCTAGTATTTTCAAAGAAGCAATGAAAAGTTGATGAAATTAATAGTGGTTGCAAATGCTGAATATTATTTCACGAGCTTACTCTCCACCAAGAAATACTTATAGATCATGAAGGTTTTGAATTATTTTGAAACGGGAGTTAAGCCCTTATTTATATTATTATTATTATTAATAACATTATTCTAATAATAATAATAATAACTATTATTATTATTTTTTTAAAATTTATTTTAAATGCCCTGGGCTGTAAAGGGCCCTGGGCTAAAAAATAAGATAAAAGAGACTTTATTTAATTAAAAGTTTTTAAAAAAGCGATTAAAATAATTCCTCTGCACTTATTATTATTGTTATTTTTATTATTATTATTATTTTTAATATTATTATTATCAGTATATTTTTTACTCCGGTTTAAGAGCCTGATATTTGATTAAAACGAATCAAGCAATACTTGCTGAATCGCCTTCCGGCTACTCGAGGTCATCAATCGGCTTAAAAAAACTGCTGAAGCAGAAATTATTATTATTGTTATTGCTATTATTATTATTATTATTATTATCATTACTATTACTAGTATTGTTATTATTATTATTACTATTGTTATTATTATTAGTTTATTTAAACCTGGGGTTTGATAAAAACGATTCAAGCAATAAGTGCTGAATCGCCGCTCGGCTACTCGAGGTCATCAATCGGCTTAAAAGAATTGTTGAAGCAGACTGTATGAAATCTTTGCAAAGTCATGGAAAGCCTTTGCCAAAGAAAAGATGTCTTTCGCTTATCGCCGGTTTGCTCTGCAATAAGTCTGCCAATGCCGTTAATAAAGTCAACTCCTTCGGGATTCATCGGGCCCATGGTTTCAATGGCCACCGGAAAAACTTCATGTCCTAAGGACAAATCACGGTATTTATCCAATTTCCTAGAGGCGGCATGAACTGCAGTTCCACCGGCTGTGACTGAAGTCGTATGTTTATAATTATTACTATTAGTGTTATTATTATTATTCAAGCGAATAATTTTCTAGTTGTTCTCTTTGCGGCCAGGGGATGCACGCTTAGAGCTGATTTTATAACCAGATTTTATTTTATTTCTTTATTATTATTTTCTTTGAACAATATTCTCTCCAACCAATGTCGGAAAGAGCATTCAGTGGGTGAGATCCAGAAATTGCTACAAAATTTTTCTAATCTCGACCCTAGTTAAACTGAGATTCCAGGGACGATGTTGGTAAAAATGATTGAATAATTTTACCTAATTTTCAGATTTACTAATTTGCTAATTAAAATTATTAAAGTTTTAGATAACTAATACAATTATGTGAGTAAAGATTTTAATTAAATGACTTCAATTAATTTAAATAGATACTGCAGATAGTTAAGTCATTGAAAAATGCTGACATTTGTTTCTGCTAGTTTCATTTTTTCATTTTTTTTGTTTCATTGACATATAAAATTGATAAGATCTATCCTACTTATTGAAGCAATTATATCGATAATTTACAAATCATTGTGCTGTCAAGAGATAAAAAGTTAAAATCCACCTACGAAGTAGCACATCTTACATTGACATTCTCATAATAACAGCAATATGCCAATGACCGCATTATTCTACGTTAATAATTGTCCAATTGTGATAATGAAGAGTCTCTTAGCAATACAAAAATATCATCAACAAACGGGCAACTTAGTATAATTAATAGACCTCTAATATAAGATAGTAAAACTTACAAAAGCTAACACAACTTCAACAGCTATGAGTTCTATAGTCGTTAATTATAGTAGTCCTATCATCCCTGGATAAGGAAACGGACGTTCAACCTTTATTATTATTATTATTATTATTTGTTATTATTATTATTATTATTATTATCGACTAAACGAAAGTTTTAGTATCCGAGTAAAACTAAAAACGGTGCAAAACGCTTCAAAAATCTAAAACCATAAAAACCAATCATACGTTTAATAAAACAGTCAACTGAGCATCTCTCTCGCTCTCTCTCTCTCTTAGTACATTGCCTACTGACAGATCCATAATATATAACCTATCCACTCATCTCTATCTTCCGTTTTCCTCTTTAAGTCCACACATGGGTCGATCTTTTAATCATCCATAACATTCCTCTTGATATAACAATATTCTTGGGGGATTCTGCTTATGACGATGTGGGCCCCTTATGCCTTCCTCAGCTTCGACTAACATTTACTAGCAGAGGCGTCATTCCCTGAGAAAATAATCCTGTTTATCAAACTGGACATATTTAAGGGATATAATGTGCACCATAGGCTACATAAGGTATGGATAAGGCATAGACTTTCTGAAGAGAATAACTTGTTGATCTACGGAGTGCTCTTAAGGAGCGAGAAAACAAACTTGAGTATGAATATGTACCTTGAACCTGCCACTTGGCAGTGCACTGAAGAAGACGAAGAAGAATGTGCAACTAATCTCTACATTTACCATATTCCTTCCCTCTCCCTCCCTCTCTCCCACCTCTCTCTCTCTCTCTCTCTCTCTCTCTCTCTGTGACTCCTCTTCTATCTTTATATATCTTCTCTATCTCTCCATCTATTCATCGTTCCCTCTCAACGGATCAAAATCAGGAAAAAGTCGATTAGTTTTTATAAAAGGCTCGAACAACGACTTAAAAATTTAACTTTAAAATATTAAATAATACATTAACAGAAAGTAAATTATACTTTACTTCAATAACCAAATGTTAAAATGAAACCCTACTTCAATAAATAAATATGCATCGCGTTTCCTTCCTCAACCAAACACTGGGTTTGCAATCCAAGGGGTAGCACAATAGAGTGAATGAGAAATAAACGAAAGAAGTATTTCCAAATTTCAAACTGCTACGTTGCTGCATTTGATATCAGGTTTACACTATATCTAGCAATTCCAATGAACTCTTGGTATTTCTACAAATAATCTACAAAACAATTACATTCTGCCACTTACAAAGACTTCTACTTGGCTAAACAAGGAATTTAAATTTACTGAATGGCCAACAATCAATGGCACTTCCATTACAGTAGGCCTAAGCAATACTAGTTCATACTTAGCAGACCTTCGTTACTGTAATTTGCTCAACAATATTCTAATATTTTCTGACTGAAATTAACGATCGTAGTCTTGTAATCACGTTGAAAATTTGACTAAAGACTGCAACTTTTTTTGTAGGTTATAAACTACATGTAAATAGGTCGTTATGTCTCTATATGCCGGGTAATTAATTGAAATATTTGAAACATTTTATTGCACTTAAAACTAACATTATTCACTTACACTTAATTTGAAATTACATGTAAGCTATGTTGAAACGTGCTTCGTGAAAATCAATTGAACTTATTTTTTCATGCAGCATTATAAGGATCTTGATGCTAACACAATGGCCAAAATACATTCAAAGGTTCTATTTATTTATTGACGCTGCTTATTTATTATTCTTTGATGACCCAAGTAAATTGAATGTCTTTAGATATACGAGCAAATATACAAAGGTAGACGAAGCAAATAACTTTACTGTTCTTTGAATTGTAACTTCCTTTTCTCTTTGTATTGTGAAATTTCTCTAGTTTGTTTTAACAAAACCACCCAATCATTCATAAAATGAACAATTGAAATGTTGAAGCGGGAGACCTAGCTATTTCTAAAGGCAGTTTGTCCCGTTGGGAGGGGAGTGGAGAGAAAGAAATGTTCGCAAATAAAAGGATTAACTTTAAATCTATCGGGAATCCGTATCACACAAAACCATGATCTGTAAATGTCATTTCTGTTGTTTTTTAGTGATTGATTGATCCACGATTGCAGTCCTGAGGTTTAAAAAAATTGATTGATGTTTGTTTCGTATTGAATCTTCAGCACTTATCATTAAAACGATTCTTTCTGGATTTCCTTTGGACTCCTGAAATAACTTCGATATTTCTCAAACGATAGTTGCACGACACTTGAGCAAGTGACAAGAAATCGATTGACTCGTGTGGAAATGTAACATTTATAGTGGTACGTAAGTTATCCAGAAAAATGTGGTAACCAGCTTTCGTTGCTGGGGGTATACAGCTTACAGATCTGACCTTCAAGTGCTACATCACGTTTGTAGTTATCAAGTTATTGAGTTTTTAACAAATAGTAACCAATTATATACAAATTCATAATTATTAAGAGTTAAACAAAAATTTTGAATAATTTTATATTTTAAACACCGATTTGGATATTAACTATTCTCATTAAGTATTTTAACCGAAAATATTGTGAGTGATGAAATTTTACCAAGCCTGGATCAATCGTAGGGTATAGCTTTAACAAATAGGCCTACAATTTATTTAGCGAAGAAACACCTTCCATCTCCTTTCTCTCTCCCTCAACCCTTCTCTCTGTCTTTTATTGTCGTTATGTATTGTTTCAAATTGTAAAACTTTCTGCGTTGAATATGATTTTTCACTTGTGTCGCCTATTGATTAAATTGTCATCATTCCTCTGATAACCGTTTCCCGTACTAATCTTCTATCAAAAACTTCCTACAGGAGTCTTTACGCAGTTAAGTACGGAGGTCAGATCAATCAATCAAGAAATCTATAAGAATTTAACGTCTGGTTCCTCGCCATAAGGCAATGTCAGGGACGTCTCTTGCGAACTCTACACAAACAGGCGCCAAAGCACTACACGATGACGACTGAGTACACAGAGGTCACAAGAGAATGCGAGATCATATCTTACTGAACTATGATTATGATGACAAAAATAGAGCTACGCAGTGTGAAAAGTAAATTATGATAAAAATATCATTACTGCAACAGAAATTAATTATGCTGTATTTAGCAAACCATAAAAGCAATACGATTTTAAGGGTTGGAAGACCAAATGGATAAAGGTTTGCCTGATATCAGGATGTAACGTATTCTAAACTCAGCCGGACCGTATTAGACAAAAATCGTAGTAGATATCATATTGTATTTAAAGATGTAAACAAGTCAAAGTGTAACTACATCTACATTTAAGTAGTTTTATTTCAAATAGAAATATCTTGTAAAGTTTGACAACCTTTAAATTTGTTACAGCTAATAATTTACATCTGTAAATGCCATCATCTATCTAATATTATTGTGACAAATAATCTAGACTGACCTAGATACTTAAAGGGTACAATTTATTTCAGTCTTTTCGATCTTCATTTAATTTCATGTAGTTGTTTGCCGCAAGGCTTTAGTATAAAGAATTGCTATGATTTTCTCGAGTAGTAAAGTCCATCAGGTTGATTGCTCATTCATCAAGTCCTGGAACTCTCTACCGGATTTCAAGTGCTTAGAGATCCCGCAAGTAAATAGGTTAACATATTGAAAAATAAATAAGATTAAACTTCTTAACAAATTATGATATCATACATGTTTTTAATAAATCGATTAAAAGTTGCATTATGCTTTAATTCCGGAGAAAATTCTGGTACGGTTAGGGTGGATAGACTGTGAGAAGTATTTAACGGCGCTTTATTTCCAAAAATATTTAGATTCAGAGTCTAATTGTTGGGCACTGAATGCTTCTTGTTTTATTCGATATTTAAAATAATTGTGCTGTTAATCCAAAATGAAATCTACTGCTGTGCATTTCACTGATTTACCACGATAATGAATTATTAACTTATCCGCATTTTCTGAATTAGATTTATCGTATTTTACTTGTGCAGCTATGCATTCAATTCATGTTATTTGACACGTAATGAATTGAAAATCTAAGTAGTACCAATTTATATGTAGCAATATAATAATATATAAAATGGTTATACTTAATTTACATTTATGTTTTAATAATCGAAATTCGTACCATATTGGATACTCTGTTAGATGGATAAGTCAAAAGCGAATAAACAAGCACTCAAAAGCACCAAAGACAGCAATAGCAACATTTAGAGAGATGCTAGTGTCAATGAATTTATCTACCACAAAAGAACAAAGCCAAGCTATGATGTTGAGAACAAAGCGTCCATCGACGGTGTAAATCCTATATATGGAAAACTAGTCCATGTAAACTCCTAATGCAATTAAAGCAACGGCACATATTCAAGCACATACAATAGTCCTCACACACTCACCTCTCTCTCTCTCTCTCTCTCTCTCTCTCTGTCTGTCTGTTTGTCTGTGTGTATGTCTCGTTTTCTTTGGTCCTTCTATTATACTATTAAATGTTCTATTACACTGGTTGTACATTGAAATAAGAAGTCGTAACTTTTTTATACTTTCCAACAGTTAAACTAACTTTACCATCGTTCGGTTCTTTGAGAATCCATGCAGCTTTCAAATACTATACTCTTGCGTTCCCGTTCATGCTTTGCTGGTAAAGCTAATGTTAACGTCGGTTTCCTCATTCGAAAGCGATGTCAGTGACGGCCGAGTCCAGGATTTGAACCCCGCACATACTGATCCGCGCTCGAATATCTTATCTTACCGACATCGCCATTGGCTCCAGCAATTGCTGCGGTGATTATTGTAAACATTGAGCTAAGAGTGTAACAGTTTGGGTCAGTAAACCGGTGGAAAATGGTCCCAACGGGCTAAACGAATATTAACTTTAAATATTAGCATAACAGTACACTGGGTCAAAAAGCACAGGATGCCTGTTTAAAACATGATGCTTTGAATTTGGCGCTCGATGATTTGTCATCATTTGTGCCCCGACGTTTATATAATGTTCATGAAGGGATAAATGTAATCAGAACTACGTGAGTGCATTTCTTGCAAAATCTGAGACCCACACCTTAGCAATCCTTACAGGATTACACCGAATTATCTTGATTTCCTTTGACACTGGAGTCCTAAAGTTTTCTATCATTCCACACACCACCTCTCTAGCTTGTCAGGATATTTTTAACTACAGTCTCATAGAGACTTCTCCTTTCAGTTAAGCAGAACGTCTTCTATTTCAAGCAAACCATCCAACAGGATCTGTATCCATCTATCATTGAAACTCTGAATTACTCTAAAAATATAACTAATGAATTTTATAACTGCTTCGTCGGTAACTTTTTTGTAATAGTATTTATTTTGCTTACCAATTATTTTTTAAGATGCGGATTTGGCATTGAAGGAGACTTCTGCTTCACAGGAAGTCAGAAACTTTATTTAATTTTATTAAAGTTTGTTTCTATGGTACAAAATACAATTGAAAATAGTGTTATTTATCGCATTCATAGCATAGTACAGCTTGAAGAAGGCAATGGGAAACACCTCAGAAGCCATACTTTCCCAAGCTATAGGCTACATAAGGTAAGGATAAGGCATAGACTTTGTGAACGGATTAACTTGTTTATCTAAGGAGTGCTCTTATGGGGCGAGATAGCAGAATTTGAGTATGAATATGTACTTTAAACCTGCAACTTGGCAGTGCACTGAAGAGAGAGAGAGAGAGAGAGAGAGAGGGAGAGAGAGAGAGAGCACAGCTCAGGCTCTTTTATGGTAGTCACTTTCATGTATGATTTACTAGCTGATTTTTCTAATATATGTATGTATAATATATCTATGTGTTTCTGTAACTTTTAGTTAATTTCTGCGGAGATAAACAAATAAAATGTTTAAACTGTAGAAAATAACTCAGGAAAATTATATTATATTAATCAAGCGATATTCAATAACACATGCTCAACCTTAACAATGCAAGAATAAATTAAATAACAATAATAATTTAATACATCCTTACGATAAAAAAAATTCATTGGTAATTTAAACTATAAAACTTAACAAATTTCGTATCTACACACTTATTGAATGAGGCAAAAATTAGCATATGTATAAATTTACATTTATTAGCTTTTAATCATCACTTGAAAAGAAATAATATTTTGTTTTGAAGACAATATTTAAACACATAGGCCTAACTCTCCAAAGGTTCAGCTTGTTACGAGATTCAATATTTTCCTCAATATTTCTCACAGAACAAGAAAAATGATATTTAACTTTTTAATTTGACTGTATAGGCCTACTATCATGTTCATTTTTCGATCAAAAGTTTTTCTTCAATAACAAGTATACTCCGCATTTACTGGTATTATTAACTTCACTGATCTTAACTTAATTATTAATTAAATTAACTTGGTCACTCTGATTATATATCACGAAATCAACAGACCACTTAACGGAACATTCGCATATTGTATTGATACACACACTCACTCATCTATCATCGTTTTTCTTCTTGTTGAGCAGTGGTTATTGAAATGCCCCTGGGGTCGTGAAACTTTCTGAGAAGACGTGGTGATTTTAAATTTAGGGGATTTTGAAATTTTATTAGAGATATCGGTCCTTATGTAAGAAAATATAGATTTTGAAATATTTAAATTTCTACTGAACACAAAAGTGAGAATAATACTATATTTTACACAAAATTGAAAAGGATATTATTTTATGAACGTCTTGTCAACCTCTAACAGAGAAATGCTTCTGTCAGAGACACTCTTGTCACACGTACTTTATAGTATTTAATAGATGTGCTTCAGTTTAACGCAAAGGTTATTAACATGTCTTTTAATATTGATAAAACTGTCGCCATGATATTTGCTCCTAAGAATCGCAATTGGCGTATACTAAAGGAATTTCTAAGATATAAGTTGGACAATTCTTAGTAATAAAAATGTTAATAGGCTTCTTTATAGGCCTATTAACATTTTTGTATCCAGTACCAATAAGTAGTTTGACAGGTTTTTAATTTTATTTTCCTTTTACGCTCATTACTGAGATGGTTGGAAGTTGTTCATGAGTAGATCAGTACATACAGGGTTCAATTCCAGTGGTCTCCCCATCACTTACATGCTATCCAACAAGGGAATAGTCTTAGACATGGCTGTAGCTTTTTAGTTTTGCTACATAGTAGAATTTTTGGATGTTCTCCTTCAATGAGTCCCATCATTCTGTTACCATCTTTCAGTGTCAAGCTAAGTGTTCAATAGATCGTGTCTGGCGTACAAGATAGCGCATTTTATTCCTAAAAAATAATTCTTGCTCAAAATCTTTCTGAATGATTGGTTGCGAATCATTAATCGTTCATCGCAGTACACCGGCACGTGTAGTATTGGTATGCCAAATAACATTTTTGCCTGTCTAAGATGTGTCGTAGGGCACAAATCATTCTATGAAACTGCACTGCCCGTCTTGTATGCTGTCCGAGAGAGTAAAACATCACTGGCTATATCTTGCGACGTCCTGAATGATTTTAATAGAACTTAGTTTACTAAGCAAGAGAGGCGTTTAGTTTATTAATTGTTTCAAAAATTGAAAAAAACATTGTATGAACTATAAATTCAAACTTTTCACTTCCGCATGGGATACTGGTAATATTTTCAGGAAACAAATTTTGCTATGTTTCGGGCTCACGAAATGTCGCAAAATACGTTAAGCTACAACAGCAGCAGAATTAGAGTGCTAATATAGTCCACGAAAACACTGAGCAGCTAACTTCTTTCTCTCTCTCGTCCTATCTCTATATATATCTCTCTCTTATTGCATTGCCTACTGCCAGGTACATGTACATGGCATCTAACGCCTTCATTCTTCCCTGTCTTCCAATTTCCTTTTCATATCTACAGTGGATCTTTGAATCATACAACGTACCTAATCTCGGCCTGCCTCTGCCTCTATTTCCTTCTATTCTGCCTTCTATGAATACTTTTAGTAGACTTTCTCCCTTACAATGTGTCCTATCCAACTCTTCTTCCTATTTCTTAACGCATTTATCAACTGTACCAACTCCCTCTAGAACTTACTAATTTGTAACCTTTTGAGCTCATCTAATCCTTTCCATTCTTATCCATATTCACATTTCCAACGCCTCCAGTTGCCTCAGCCTACTTCATGCCTTAAAACTTGCTATGAATAATGCATTTAAAGAACAGAAATTTGTTTGCTAGAATAGTGGATTCTGAGTAAAATCTTAGACGATGTATGTAGGATGGCATTGATCCGCTCTTTAAGACATAAGATAGGCATTAATTTATTTTTAATTTCACTCTCTAGTGTTCTTTCAAGTGGCAGGCTCAATGTAGGGCCTAGATTATCTTTCTCACATGCTGCTTTTCACATTCTACACGGAGCACTCTATCGATCAATAACTTAATCCCTTCACAAAGGCATGAACCCTAATGTAGCCTATAAATGTAATTTGGGAATAACAAGGCTTTTGAGGAGACATCCCATTGCCTCCCTCAGTTCTTGCTCTGTCGCCTCTTACGACACAAACAATATACAGTTGGTCGATCCTTCGGTATCCGGTACGAGAAAGCTTTATTCTAGTTGAATTGATTTTAAATTAATTTAATTAAACTTATTTTAGTCTAAGTTAATTAAATTTCATTTCATTTCATTTCATTTCAGTTAGCGGAAATTAAGTTTCTTTCAGAATGTTTTATTGCACTCTATTTCTATGTTCTATGCACTTTATCGCATATCTATTCCACTCGGTTGTATGCAATTGTTTATTAATTAAAATTGTGGAAAATTAGTAGTATCCTAGATTCAAAATGTGTATAGTAAACTGCTGTGATAGCAATTGATCAGTTTCTGAACGACTGGTAGGCATTGGTCGCATGTTTCACAGGAAAATCATCAAATGAGCGCTCAAAAGCATTTAGAAATAGTTGAAACTTATAGTAATATTTTAAATACCATATTTAATTAGATAAATAGTCAGATTTTTCAAAAGCACAAACTGATAAAAATCAAAACTTATAGGAATCCCAATATCTAATGCGGCAATACAGATACAAGTACAAATGTTTCAAGGGCTAATATTAATTGCATACGTAATAATGATATTAGAATTTATTAGTTGGTTTTAGAATTTGATCTAGGTCAAATCACACGAAACATCGTAAACGCGCTGCGTTATCTCTGCAATGAGCAAATACCGATAACATCACAGTATTAAGGCTTTTGCTCACTTAACTAATGTACTGTATTTTAAATTACAAATTACTCTATTCTAAATGGTTTCTCATTGTCATCCTAGAATCCAAATGAGCCGATTTTAAAAAAACCATGTAAATGTTTGGTTAAAGTTTGCTCTACATTATCCAGTTCAACCTGGAAAGAAAAGATGGCTCCTGGATAATGAACTACTTTCTATTTTATATCGTCAACTCTCTCATCGTCATTGCTAACCCTCTGGCAATCTCGTGACGACTATGAGAGTCGGAAATCCAAGTAATTCCTCATGCGAAATTAATTTAACGAGGTCTGGGTTTATTTCGCTTAAGTTATAGGAATGATATATGGATAAAGACCTAGAGGAGTTTCGCTATTATCCGCTGAAGTTAGCATTTGTTTAACAGCAGAAGAGCAGGTTCGTTATATTGATAGTGTCCATTGATCAACAGCTAATTTGAACTCTATTAAAACATCTAATTAATTTTTCAGAGATATTGTGATTTATCCCATAAAGTCTACTTAAAATCAATTTTAAAGGCATAATTTAATTTAAAGACATACATATTTTCATATTACGTCATTCCTGTGATGTGTCTGTGAAGCATAGAACAACCATTAACTACACGCATCGTAAGAGGCGATTGAGCAAGAACCGAAGTAGGCAAAGTGGACCAACTCAAAAAACATATTTTTCTTAAGCTAAAGGCTACATAAGGTATGGATAAATCATATATAGCCTTTTGTGAAGCGATTAACTTATTGATCGATGAAGCTTAAAAGCAGACTCTATGTATGAATATATACATTGGACCTTCGACTATGCAAAACACAAGAGAGAGAGGGGGTTTTATAAATTTAAAGGAAACATTTAGCTTCGTAACTTGTTCGGGTTTGGATCTACGCACCTATGAACGTGATCAGAGATCTAAAGTCATGGATATCATGCGGAAAAATCAAAACAATCACTTACTTTTGATAAATAAACTCTAGCGTGGATTTCATATTGACCTGAACCTTTCCTCCATAGGTCTACATTTAAGACCACACTGAAATTGGAATAAAAAAATGTCTTATTTTATCTAATTAACACACGGAATAATGATTAGTAGCCTATAATATTTCAGCTTTATGATCTAGCCAACAGATCTTTTGATGAAATGGCCCTATATTGCTGCCTGATAATGTTTCGTTTATGTCCAAATAAAAAAATTTGTCTAGCAACATTTACGGACTATAGAGCGTCCTGCAACACGTACTTAGTTCTAGGGTGTCAAAGGCATCAGAGTATGAAATATTCAATAAATGCAATAGGTGTATGATTTAGCCTATATGGGTAAGAGAAGAATAGATCGAAATTGAATACAATATAAAATTGGAACAATATTATACCGACCAAAATAAAGTTCTTGTATGTCGCACACTTACGTACATTTATCTTAATTAAGCCAATGAATCCTTTAACAAAATTATTGCTAAACTCTTTAACGTTCATATAAACTTAAGAAGATTTATCTTTAGATTTCAGTCTAATGAAAATGCAAATGCTCATACAATGAAGCATATAGGCGAGTATAATTAATGAACTTCAGTCAGCACTTCTCATATTTGCACGACCATTGATTCGTTTGGCATTAGAAACAGAACGTTAAAAACTCCTTTTTTCCGTGTTTAGATTGGCTCTATTTAACTTATCATGAATCCACTATTTAGGTCAGAGTTTCAAGAGTAACTCCCATAAAGTAGTTGCTCTGTAAGACTGTCACGAGCCTCGTAAAGATGCAAGTCATGCGGAAGAGCGTTCAGCCCATAGACAACAATACAGCAACGTTCAGCCCATAGACAACAATATAGCAACGTTCAGTCTTAGACAACAATATAGCAACGTTCAGCCCATTGACAACAATACAGCAACGTTCAGCCCATAGACAACAATATAGCAACGTTCAGTCTTAGACAACAATATAGCAACGTTCAGCCATAGACAACAATATAGCAACGTTCAGCCCATAGACAACAATACAGCAACGTTCAGCCATAGACAACAATATAGCAACGTTCAGCCCATAGACAACAATACAGCAACGTTCAGCCATAGACAACAATATAGCAACATTCAGCCCATTGACAACAATACAGCAACGTTCATCCCATAGAAAACAATGCAGCAACGTTCAGCCCATAGACAACAATATAGCAACATTCAGCTCATAGACAACAATATAGCAACATTCAGCTCATAGACAACAATATAGCTTGGAATGTCTCAATAGAGCAATGGTTAAGGGTGCAGATAACGTCATGAAGTTTTAAATGACAGACCCTGAGGTGAATCGAACTCCCGTGGGTTCGAATCCCAGCCGCGCTGATCTGCGAGTAAAATCTCGGACATTCACAGAACTGGCTGCTCGGAAAATGGACTAAATTGGCTAAAGGTTTAAACATGTTGTATTAAAAGTGATAGATATTAACATAGTTGATCATTTCACTATAATGCGTGTTATTATTATTATTATAGCAATGTTCAGCCCATAGACAACAATATAGCAACGTTCAGCACATAGACAGCAATATAGCAACGTTCAGCTCATAGACAACAATACAGCAGCGTTCAGCCCATTGACAACAATACAGCAACGTTCAGTCTTAGACAACAATATAGCAACGTTCAGCCATAGACAACAATATAGCAACGTTCAGCCATAGAGAACAATATAGCAACGTTCAGCCCATAGACAACAACACAGCAACGTTCAGCCATAGACAACAATATAGCAACGTTCAGCCATAGACAACAATATAGCAGCGTTCAGTCATACTGCAATAGTCAATGTGACGTCAAAGCTCAGAGACCGGAGGCGCATTTAAAAGTTTATGGAGTGGGATTGTACGCTAATCTTAACTCACGGGAGGGTGTCAATTAGGAATTTATTACCTATAATAAGTCGTCATGATTGTATGACTGGATTTGAGCATATGACTCATAGGCCTAATTTTAAAACGTTTAGTGCAAGCAACAGAATCGGGTTAACCGAATATCCTGTTGAAGCAGATATACTGTCAATAGATTAGCTTCAAACATCGCAAACACTTTATACTGGAATTAACGAAACTAAACAAATGTTTTAGTAAATGGAAGGTTGATACAAAAGAAGAATATTTTGGGCAATTTGTTGCTTTGAATTAACTTTCAAAAATGCTTTAAATATTAACTTATTGCTATAAACGTGCCTAAAGTCATTGACTAGTAACACCTATTAGAAATCCTACAATATAGAGGAAGTGTTTCAAGGTTGCCGTCGCGATAAGAAAGTCCTCAGATCTAAGCAACAACATTCAGTCTGCTTTCGGTTTGAGGCATTTTCATAATAATAAACCGGAGAACTTATTAATTTCAAATGACGTGAATTTAACCTCCCGGTGCTCGATTCTATGCAACCGAAGCTATTTGCCTCAGTTGAAAGAAAATAATTTTGTAAGTTGCAAGGAACATGCGTTCTGAGCTACTCCTTAAATAACTGAAATACATGTAGGTTCTACTGATACTCTAAGTTTAATGTCATCTATCGACGGAACATCAAACAATTATAGTATTTAATGACTTTCAGAGCTGTTGTAACGTATTTGCATGTAATGTAAGGAAAGAATCACGAAAAATATTATAGTACGGAATCTAGCTAAGAATTCTGAAAGTGGAGGAAAATTCTGGCTGACTTTGGATTGGTTAGATCAACCGCAACACTGACAGTATAACAAACCGTTACACAATATTTAACTGCTTTTATTTTAAATAACCCACTGTAATTTCATGAGTTACAAAAAGTCTACAGCAGAATACCAATTAATATTAATAATATTAATAATAGTAATTGCAGTCTGCTTCAACAATTCTTTTAAGCCGATTGATGACCTCGAGTAGCCGGGCGGCGATTCAGCACGTATTGCTCGAATCGTTTTTATCAAACCCCAGGTTCTTTACACCGGGGTAAAAAAAAATTAAAAATTTAAATAAAAAAAAAAAATAATAATAGTAATAATAATAATAATAATAACAATAATAATAATAACACTAACCTCCGACAATTTCTATAACGGTGTCATGGCCGGTGTCCAGTCTTAGAGACCGCTTTACAGGTTCCTGGCAGGTTATTATTAATCCTTTCCATGTTTCATCATATCTTATTATATACAGGTGTTTATTAGCAATTATTTATTAGAATCTTTGTTATTGATAACGCCAATCGGCAGCAAGCGTCGATACAAGATTAACCTTCCATGGGCGCAAGGGGATATCCATCATTGCTTGACTGACCTGGGCTTTGAACCCAGGCCACTTGTATCCGATATATTGTAGTAGTTTAAATGAGAGTAATGTAATTTCTGTTGTCAAAAATCTAGTTTTCTGACGTCACAATCACTTCCGTGGGTTAATAGAAGAAGACGATGATGAAGAAAAAGAAGAATATATACAATTATCACAGCACGCCACATCATACAGCGCTGAAATTTCGACAATCACAATAGTTTAAAACAATAAACAAATACAATATCAGGCAACATAATATATTCACCTACTAGGCCATCAAAGACGGTGCGTGACATCTTATCTAGCTGACCATCCCGTTACCAATCTCCTAGTTTGCAATCGTCTTTTATGTTTAAAGCAAAAGAAAAATATAAGGGGAAATTAATTAACTCGATACCGATGAAAATACAATACAACAACAGTAAGCTGAAATACACAGACCAACTTGATTAGAAAGGTTTTTTGAAAAAATTATTTTAAAAAGTAAAAATATTCAATATTTTTAATATTTTCCCGCACATCTAATAAATTGTCGCATTTAAAAATTATCATGTGACCGTGATTTATGCAGATGACGGAGTACAGAAGCGCGATAAATAAACATTCACGTGGGCGCGATTCTGTTATGTCATTTATCAGTTCAATTCAATTGCACAACATTTAATTTTACAGTTGATAGAAGGCTTGTTTATTTAAACGGCTTGTAATCGTCAAATCTTACGCGGTCCGTGCAGATTTTATAGTTTTAAATTGTCGGAGAGACCTCACCGGCTTTGTTACTTAGGCCTAGAAAATCTAGGTTCCAGTGTGTCAATATCAGCTTTGAGCCTCCGTAGGTGTATCTATTTAATTAAATGTTAAAGTTGAAGTCCATAAGTATATACAGTCTGCGGTTTGTCAGATTGATTATGGAAATCAATTAATCAATCAATAAGAATTTAACGTCCGGTTCCTTGCCATAAGGCAATGTCAGGGGCATCTAAATAAAAGACGAAATAAAAAGAATAGGTTATTATTACACGTAGTTTAGTGTGTAGAAAGTCTGATTCATCGTAAATTGTTAAGTGGTTGTTCCTGTGATCCTGAATTCCTTTCTCGATCAAGCTGAGCAGAGAATTTAATTCTTTCAAACGTCTAGATTAAATTTTAAATTAAAATCCTACATTAATGAATTGTAATTCAATTAACTCAGCTTGACTTTGCGGTTCCAGTAGCTTGTATATTGAGATAAACCTTCTCAGGCTAACATTGATAACACCGTTAACGTGGAAATATTACACAAAATTACACGTATCCATTAGTATAAATTTCTATGGCAAAGTTGACTTTGACTAAAAGAGATGGGATATTGCAGTGGGTAATTTAAGAGGCTGCAAAGGGCCTGAGTGTTGACAAGCTTTATTGTTGTTTCATCGCAAAGATTCTCGCGAGGGCGGAGATTTATCCAGACGACAGAGTACAGAAGCCTGATGATTCCGTGAAGTCCCTTGATCAGCGAGAATCGCTGATCAATGGACTTCCGAACTTCTATTAAATGTCTCTTCATCTAAATACCCTTCCTTCGATTTTGCTCCTATTTAGAGTTAAAATTAAACTCAATAGCACTATCTTTAACTTAAGAATTATTTCTCTTGCATCCTTATATTATCTACTCTATACTCAGCACAATTTTACTCCGAAACTAATTATACAGGTGTTTATTAGCAATTATTTATTAGATGTTCAGTGAAGTGAATTGTCGTCACACTCTGCTTAAATTTACGATATTTCCAATGTACGTGGAATTTAGGAGTCATAATAATGAAGGTTCTTTTCGTCCGTTTTCTCAGGATTTCACGTACGTTCACTGTTATAAGTTAAATTCTTCTCATCTCAATATAACTTTCGCATCATCAACAATAACTGTGATTTTACACAATAATTAAGTTAATAGTCTCGTGTAACCCACGATACTATTTAAACACCATGAAAGCAAAGACCAACTGTTAAGCAAAATTTAAATTGTTATTTTATTGAGTGTTTGATTCCAAAGTCAAGGTACTAGTACGAATATTTACTTCCAGAATATATTTTATATGATGTGATTACTCTGTGAATTTTGTGAAATTTTGCGAAATAAAATATATTTTATTTCTTTCTTTTAAAAGATAAGTCATAACTTCAAATAACTTATAAGTTTTAACTTAAAACAGCAATAGAAATAAGTACATATTTCTACAATAACTATCTCTCTCTCTCTCTCTCTCTATCTCTCTCTCTCTTTGCATGACCTTAAACGAACTAATTTGCATTGAATGCAGCCTTTCTTCGTAAATTCACAATAATATCTCATAAGCATGCACTCAGTAAATTGCAAAACATTATTAAAAGGTTAGTATTCTGTAAATTGTATTGTCAAATACCAAATTCATCTTTTCGTATCTGTCATGATAATAATTATGTTATTATTATCATCTTGAGTTTTGTTAAACTTTAGTGTAGTGATTATATTTATCACTCAATAGCGTATTTATTCATCATCATCATCTTCCATTGAATCGCATTTAGACCAGTGTCAGGATACGAATAGACTGTCTCAAATCTTCTCTGTCGTACATCATATCATCATCGTGGTCAATCCCCACATCGTTTAAATTTTTGTAACAATTTCAGGAGCCTGGGCGCTCACCAATCGAATGCCCTTTCTGACGTTGGTATGAATCTTAGTGCTTTTGTCGCCTTTATGACACGTGTAGTCACCGGTTGGTCAATTCTTCAGCAACCCGGACACAACACGGGAAGTAGCACAGTAGCACATTATTATTTTGTATAATTCCTTTCTCTGCTCGTTCTCAGAATCTCACAGTTCTTCGGTTGACTCGACAGTTGAAGGTCAGTTTGATGTTGCCCATTGATTGTTATTATAATCTAGATAAACTTCTTGTTTTAATTACTGAATTTGCAAGCAGCTCATTTTATATCTACAAAATTGTTGATATATGGTCATTATTGTACATTTTTATCAAAATGTCGACAATGTAAAACGATACGCCAGCTTATAAAAACAAAACCCTTGAATCACATTAACATTTGGTAAGATCATCTGATAGAAACAGCTTTTTGACGAATCTAATCTTTATATTAGCATAGGTATCATTTCATCGGCTTGGTGATGTCTTCCCTCTTCAAAATCACCATCATCATTGTAATCATCTTCATCATCGTCATCATCATCTTCTTCATCCTTATTTCTTAAATCTCAGTTTAGCTAGGGTAGGGATACGAATAGACCTAAACTTGTCCATTGGTTTTAGAATTTTCGCAATTTCTGGAGTCTAGGCGCTCACCAACCGAATGTCTTTCTGACGTTGGTTTTGATCATTCTGTTTCGTCGTCATTTACGGCATGTGCAGTTCACGGTTAGTCTATTGAGCAACCGGGACATAACACCCGTACCAACTTCCATCTTCAAATGATTCAGAAAAATGCAATTTTCTTCGAAATATATTCGATTTTATGCTCGCATGACCTTTTGCGAAAGCGCTATACAAAAATGGCTTAAGATAAAATAAGTAGTACTTGCAAGCTGCCCCATTAGTCACTTCAGGATTCGGGAATGCGCTTAAAAGTGTTCTATTTGTAAAAGTTTCTTTTATTTTTTACATTTTAGATAAGACTCCGTAAATTTTTTTACTGTCTAACAGAAGCAAATAGGATCTACTTGCCTTATACAGCCCTCAGGAATATTGCAAATGGCTATTATATGCTATTAGCTTTACCTAGTTAGGCAATCATTTCTTTTGAAAGGCTGGATTTAGAGCATTTGATTTAGTTGCACGTCAATGAACGTCTAAGAATGTCTAAGATACAAGAATGATACAATAAGAATGTTTAAGATATATCGGGCGCGATTAATACATGGATGGGTGACCACTTTGGAAGACCGATTTGTTAATTGACAGCTTTGATTGAAAATATTCCCTGTGTGTTCGAAATTCTTGAATACGTACTTAGAAGAACTAATGACTCAAGTATTTGAATAAGTTAATTTAACTAGAGATGGGAATCGAACCGAACCGAACCGAACTCGAACCCAGACTCTGGCCGAACCCGAACCGAACCAGAACCCAGACTTCGTCCAAACCGATCTGAACTAAACTCTTGTAGTTCCTTTCTTCTTCACCAGCCTGACATTAAATAAAGATAGTAAGAACAATACAAATATTTATTAGTTTTTGCATTTACATGTCTTACAGTAGCTAACAGCATATATTCAGGTAAGGCTGGTTCCCACACAAATTTTAAAGTGGTAGTGGTACAAAGGAATGGTAGTGGGAAGCGAGACGGGCCTACAGAAGATAATGGATAGTCTGAATGATACGGCATTGAAATATGGAATGAAGATTAACAACAAAGAGACAAAAGTTATGAGAGTATTCCATAAAAATCTGAAAATGCTTGACTCCATCTAGGTGGATTAGTTCATATTAAATTCAAATTATGAATTTTTTCTAATTTTAGTGCGCTACTTTTATATTTATGCAGCCAGATTTACAAATAATTATATATGACATGCTATATATGTTAAGACTATCTGGAGTAAATAAGTTTGCACCATAGCAATGCAATAATGTCATAACTTTTTTCGTAACTGCATAATTGATCTGAAAGTTTCAAATTTGAAATCCTAAGGTAAATTATGAAGCTTATTACTGGTCAGTTGATAGCAAACGGTGTATATTATGATTTTTCTATGGAAGTACACGTGTTTACCAAATCATCTTTATTTGACATTTTTATGTCTCTAAATTTCACTTTGTCTCTGAAATCATCATCATCATCATCTTCAATTAAATCCCAGTTTAACTTTTTCTCTGAAATATCGTGATCAAATTTTAGCCAAGACATTTCCACTTAATTATAAACGTATCTAATATATAGACCTATAATGACACAGAAAATTTAAAATTGATGAAGCATTCCATTTGCTAATCAAGGAGAATATTTCAGATAAAATAATAAAGCTATATATCTAAATTATGAACATTTGTTGGTCAAGTTACAATATTTTAAGAAATGTACAGGAATAAATACCATTTCACTCCTTTTTTTATTGTCATATTTTTACTCATGTGAAAAAATGTGGCAGCTATTATGACTTAATGAATTTTTAAACATATTTACCATAACCATTTTAAACATGTTTATCATAACCATGATTATTATAAGTAAAGTTATACAATTGCAACATTATCCAATCCAAACCGTTTCGAACTCAAATCGAACTCTTGCGAGTTGCAAAGCAAGCCGAACCCGAACCGAACCCGAACCGAACCCGAACCGAACCCGAACCCTTGTTAGAGCCGAACCCGAACCGAACCGAACTTTCATTTTCAACGAACCGAACCGAAATCTCAAATTGTCAACTGCTAACCGAACCCGAACCGAACCGAACTTTCATTTTCAACGAACCGAACCGAACTCGAACTCTGGAAATTCATAAAATTCCCATCTCTAAATTTAACCCTTTCATTCGATCTACTAGTGCAGAGATTGTCTTTGTAATCCATAGAACCAATTTCTGACAGATTGATAGCTTCAAATAATTGCTCCAGTTTTTGACAAAAATCTGACTTCTTGAAGACAATGCGCTTCATAACACTCAGCAAAGGTATAAAGTTGCCAAACACAGTACAACTCTCTTTATTTATGAAATGAGACTATGTAAACACTAACAGTGTCGCAGGTACTTCAGGACAGAGCAACTAACGGAGTCACCAACTGGTATCGAATACATATTTGCTTTCACACTTAATCTGTAAAAAATAGGTCAAGATGATTGGGAATTTGTAAAGTGATCAAGTGTGGCAAAATTAATTATCGAAGCTTTCAAATAGAAAGAACTTCGATATTTTGCTCGCATATTGCTATAAACAACTGAGCTCATTCTAAATCATATTTAGCAATTGAGAGCATTTACACATTTCAATCTTCAGAATTTAGTTTAAAAAGTACTTGAAGTGAAGTACCCGATCTAGCTCTGTCATAATATTTACATTGAAAGCTATATACAAGAAAAAGAGAAATATATCCAAAGCTTTCGTCACTTTCAAAACAAAGGCAATATCCTTCAACAACCACTTTAGAAAATGAATTTCGCAGAAAAACATCCTCCTAAAAAGAGCGAATATCGTAAAATCAGATTGATTATTTTTCTAGAATACTTGGAATATCTGAATAGCTCAGTGTGTATGTGTTTTAGATAACATAATGAAGTTTAAAATGATTGTTTCTGAGATTCTGGGATCAATTATTCCCAGTTGAGCTTATTGTAAAGTTAAATGTCGATCATAGAAGGACTGACAAAATCTATACTTTAACAGCTGCCTAATGGTTCAATATTTATTTAAAAAGGCGATAGATATTATCACAAATAATCAATTCACTATAACGCGTGTTCTCAATTAAATTTTGTGTAAAACATTTAGATATTCCACTCACAATATACATTTTCGGATCTATCTCAAGATTATTATTTATCTTTTAAATTTATTAATTTTTTCTGCATAGCCTTAACTGCAACATATCAGCTTTAAAATTTCGCATTTTGCTATTCTAACCTTTTAAAATTTAGAAACCATCAGAAATTTTGTTAAATATTTATTCCCAATTTTGACATAAATTAAAAACCAGACATTCAGTACAAATCATGTTGTGATATAAAAATATTGTTTCTCTTCATCAAAGAATTTTTATTAAATTTAAAAAAAATTCATGGACATAAAGGACATCAATTTAAATCTGTCACGCTAATATGCGAATAACAATGTTAGCAAACAACTTTACACTCTGCGTTTGCGGTTTGTCAGATTGATGATAAAAAGGCAAAGATTATTCATGAAAATTATTCAAATTTTCCTATTTCGTTGAAAAATACTAATAAATTTAGAAATCCTTTGTTTCAACCTTATCCTCGATCCTTATTGATTGAAGCACATCTGCTCCGATGCCATTGCTCAATTATATATAATGAAAGCTGTGCTGAGTAAACAATAGTATCGTTTGAAGCTTGTCTGTCCCGTCAGTTAATAAGAATAGAGAGAATGTCATAGTCATAGAATGCTGGAGAAAACTGCATGCGGCGTAAAATAACAAACGATTTCCAAGGGATTTCTTGATAGCTATCTTCATGTCTATTTAAAAGCCTTTTCTAAAGGTTACTTGATTTTTTTATTGATAAAGCTAAGTTTAACGCCACTTGAATCTCTATGAAAGAATATAAAACAAAATTGTTCTAGATTAAAATCACATATTTAAATTCCGTTAAATGATCTACATATTTTGCCATAATCTTCCGTTATAAAACCTACACATTATGTAGGTTTTCTAGCCTACATAATCTGTAGGTTAGACAAATCAGGTAGGATAGAGAATCAACATAATAGCTAGAAAATGCACAGTCAAGCAAAATTTTGATTAATTTAGGTGCTGACTTTGGCTTTCCTCTCCTACCCCAGACCCTACTAAATTATAACATAATAAGAAAATGTGTAAAAGAAAGAGCGACAGCTGTCTAGGTTACATTTACTGTCTCCGCGGAGTCTTCCTACGGTTCTCTACAGTGTGTGTGTTATCAAAATGAACAGCCGTCTTGTGTGTCGTTAATCAGTTAAGATGTTCTCGGTAAGTCCCAAGCACAGGAAGACAAGGCTTGAACGAATTGGTCTCTAACTCTAAACATTTGCTAGATCTCAAACTCCCGATCAGAAGATGAAGAGACTTCAATCTAACCCACTTTGTAAAATACTCTCGCATTGAATAATTAAAATCCACCAGAACTGTCTTGGTATAAATTTAAGCAATCGCTTATATCGAGTTTCTGTTGTTTCATTTAGTTTAAAATTATACATAATATATTTTAGTACAGTTTAAAATGCACATTTTGAGAGTGGTGAAGTCAAAATTTAGGAGAAGAAACTGAAATTTGACTCATACAATTTTCAATTTCCTGGCTTTTGACAAACGCCAACAAATCAAAGCTGCAAACTTTTCTTCATCTTTATTCTATATAAATAACATAATAGCATAGCTTGCGAAATTGGTTGAGAGCTTAGATGTAAATGAATCCGAAAAATAAGATGAATAAAATTGTATTGATTGAGCTTGATTCGTGTTTGTCAAAGCCTGAATATTGAAAATTAGATTATTTGAAAATCGAATTACGTATTCAAATTATAATTGAGAAGGTTAGGATTATATGCTCTCGATCATCCGTCATTCAATGTAATAGTCTGCAGGTCTGCTTTAGAATTTATTTGCTCTACTTGAACTTAAGGTTATGCAATTATCTTTTCAGCGGCCAGAAGAAAAGGGTTCGCAATAAAATATTAGACTTTACGTAAAAAAGTCGTCCAAGTATCCACTGATCTCCTGTTCGTTTAGGTAAATAGTATAAATACGACATAACACACATGCACAACCATTTGAATAGTTTAATTACTGAAAATCTGAAATATCACACTGATCTTTAGTTATTGTCTTCATTGCAAAAATTTAATAAATCACTGTTTTTGTAAAGCTGGTAATGCTAAGGTTAACGTCAGTTTCCTCACTCGAAAGCGATGTCAGTGATGGGAGAACCCAGGATTTGAGCCCCGCACATACTGATCCGCGGTCGAGTATCTTACCGATTTCACCACTGGCTCCAACCAGAACACATTCCAGATGATATCGCTTTAGAAATAACCCTTCACAATTTCAGAGTTTATTCATTGCAGACTGTTCAGAGGTTTGAATACAAGCCTGATCATTCAGAATCAAAAGCTCTACCATTAAATCATCCAGCCTCGTAGAATATGTTTAAAAGTGACATTTTAAACTCGATTTATAACTAAAAAACGATAATATGACGAATTTCACAGGAAGAAAACAAATATTGATGCCATCTGAATCTCACTAGAGTAGTTTCTAAAATTCACAAGAGATGAAGAGCTGATTGGAAAAATAATGACATAGATCTAGGACATAAGGAAGGCAGCTGCGTTATGAAGAAGTGGAGGTGTCCATGCTTCAATGGAACAATAGTTTTCATTGTATGTTTTCAAAATGTCCTGTGTAAAATATAAATAAAATTTACACAGACACAAACAATTTAATTAAAGACATCATGACGATAGGTGGGGCGAGTTAAAGGCGATCTCTTGGATTATTACTATTTTATATCATGAAATTTCAAATAAATGTCATAAATGTATAAAAATTTCTATAAAGGTATTTTCTAAACTCATATGTTTTTTCAGCTCATTTATATAGAAAGAAATAGTAACGGATTTTTATTAAAAATCATATAAAGGTTTACTAAAGGTCATACTAGGGATATCCTAGGGTAGGATATTTTGAGTAGTCTTTCTCTTCAAGTCTATGCCTTATCCGTACCTTTTGTAGCCTACAGCTTGGGAAAAGTATGGCTTTTGAGGTGGTTTCCCGTTGCCTTTCTCAGTTAGATGGATTTATTATCACTTAATCCTTGGGGAAAATATTTCATGGAGCAGATAAAAATATTTCGTGGAAAAAATATTTCATAGATAAAAATATTTCATAGATTAAAATGTTTCATGGAAAATATTTCATATTTATGAGCAGTATCGTGTTTTAACCTTAAACGGTATCGTATTTTTTCACCTTAATTTGGTAACCTGGGGTGTGTTTGCACCCCATTGGTTTAATATTTATAAACTCGATCTATTATTGCTTTAAATCATACAAATAAAAATAATTCCTTTGATAATAATTTTCTTTTCAATAATTATTCTTGGAGAGTTATAATTAATTGTCAATGGGGATATCTATGTACGAATATTCGTACAATCCACGCAAGTATTGAAGATAATTAGCAAAAGTTAACTTGCGATATCTTAACTAAAATAGTGTCTTGTTATTTGCATACCGTACTAAGTTTTATAGCTGCTAAATGTTTACTAGAGCTGTATGCACTAGTGCATAGACTTTTAAAGTTTAGAGCTGCAACTTTGAGAAATTATTGTTGAATGTTCTTCATAGCGTGATTTCTGCACACTTTCTTGTCCCGTTTTCATGGACAAATATGGCACCTGCCCTGAGTTTTGTGCACGGTAGTAGGCTTCACAGGTTTAGTCACATCAAAGCCGAAGAGCTGCAGAGCTAGCTTTGAACCTTTCTGCATGACTTGTGGAATATCTAATCGTCTCTCTTGTTCCGGAAGAACCAGACTGGCCACAAGGTCTGACAGGAACTTGTGTCGCTTGGTGCTCTTGCCTTTGTTCCAATATGGCATTTGTTCAACCCATATCACATACGCTGCCACCGCGGTAATGTCCAAAATATTCATGAACAGACTCAGAGGCCACCATCTAGTGCCTCTCTTACACGAGTAAGTACGTACCAGGTGATCGAGATTATCAACACCGGATTTGCTTGCATTGTAATGCAAGATTATATATGGCATAGGCCTACTGTCGTTCTCTTTCGAAGTATGTTTGTCGTTGTGCATGGTACTAAGTAGTATAACAGCTGTGTTCGTCTTTGGAACATAACTGACTCATGAAAGTTGATCGTGGAATCCAAAGATGGAAGACTTAACTTCGCGTGGACGTTATTTCTGCATTTGTTCTGGAATTTCTCGCTTGTTTTTTCTCATAGTTCCAACGATAGTTGTACTGACCAGATGAAGCTCTTGTGCCAGATTTATTCTTCGTGTAGAGGTCTTTTCACAAGTAACAATACGACCAGTCACATGCCATGGCTGTGTTAGTCGATTTACAATCTGTTCTATTTGGTTTGATCTCGTGCTGTTTGTGATTGCCGCCCAAGATAAATTTCCCCTTTGAGTGGGGAAATTAGTTTGAGGACGGTTAACAAGAGTAAATCAACTCAAATAATATTGTTTCACAACAATAAAATGCACTGTAGAATATGATTTCCTTTGTTAATTTATTGGGGTGTATTCATACCCCAGGTTACCAAAGTAGGTATACTCACATAATAGGCTACACCCATCACCCGCTATGGGCGTGGCATTCTAGTCACTTTTGCAGAATATGAGTATGGGGTAACTGAAGGCATTCCTAGAAGGACAGCTGATAGTAAGCGAAGGAAGAAAAGAAATCGGCTCTAGAAGGAGGCTGGGGTGTATATACACCCCAGGTTACCGATTAAGGGTTAAATATAATACAGCAGAAAATTATTGAAGGAGTATTCGGCTGTACCCCTTCCCCCGTTAGGAATTTGAGTTGTAAAGACATCTATATGTAGGGCTACTTTCACTTCATTTGTTGATTTATTTTCAGAATGAAAAGTTGAATCAATACGGCGCTTGGCGACATACGCTGTATGATTCATTTTTTTGTCAATTTGTCTCCAAAATCTTTCACATGATATTATTGTCTTCGGCTTCTTTTTTCTCGATAAATATAATATCGATTCTACTCAATTCTGTATATGACACCGAATATATACTTATTATTTCTATGAAATTCCAATAAATTTCCAAGAAATGTTTATTTATAAATTTTTTTATTTACAAACATTTATTCACTCTTTGAAGTTATTTCTCAACATGATGCAACGCGTAAAAAACACGTATCCGAAAATGTCCACACTATTTGTTTCCTCAACGTCCTTCCATCGCCATATTTACTTCCCCCCTCCTCCCCTCTCAGTTCAGCTCTGTAACGAGGATATAGATCGTCCTCCCATCGCACCATTAGCGACTCTAAAACACTAATATACTACCTGCTTCCGGAAACTCTAGCCCGCAACCGTTCTCGCTTTTCCATCTGGACTCACGACCTCTAATGTTCTAGTGGATCAAATCGATGGAAAACTGTAAAATCGTTGCGGCATTTTATTGCCCGTCAGATATTTAACTTGAAAGGGATAATAATTAATGTCGTGTGTTCGCGGAGTTGTATTATTTTACGCAGTGCAGAGTATTGATCGAAGAGGTTGAATTAGTGAGAGAAAACTAAAAAGTTGTTGGTAATAGATACAATTTGGGGGGGGCTGAATTTAAAGAACTTGGTAGAGCAGCGTGTCGTTGAACGACATTAAGTTATGTCTGGCCCGCTTAGTACTTGGAAGGGTGACCACTTTAGAAGACCGAGTGTTGACAGCTTTGAATTAAAAAATACACAAGGTGTTGAAGGGTTGTTGTTAAATTCGCGCAGACTGCCATCAGTAGACCAAAACCAGCGTAAGCCATCAAATGCAACGACTAATAACATAACATAACAGCACACTGGGTCAGGAAGCACAGATGCTTGTTTAAGGCCCATTTCTTCCTTCATTTCCAGTGTTATTAATGTTAGTTTAGGGTTAGGGTTAGTAATCGGTGCCTTTTAATGGCGCATCAATTGCAACCAGCGCAGATTTAAGAATAAACTTCCAACACCCTGGGATTTTTTCATTCCAAGCTGTCGACACTTTGTCTTCCAATGTAGTCACCAAGCACCAACCGAGGCCGACTTAGCTTAACTTCGATTATTGCCGCGCAACTGAATCAAGTGCGCTAAATCGCGCCGTAATAATCACAGCCATGGAGAGGAAAGAAGAAATAAAGAAATCAACCAGCACAGCAGCAAGTAAATAAACCTTTGTAAGTACTTTCGGTTGTCATGTGTGTAGCCATAAGAATAAACAAATTGAAATTGCATGCCAATTAAGGGAGCATACGTTTATCAGCAATGTTCGTGTTATACGTGCATGCACGGTGGAGCTGTTAAATACAGGCACAATTACAATTAAAATTAGGGAAATACCCAAGATAATGCTATACTATAATAAACTATAATTGGAATTATATACAACCTTTATAAAGTACATTCATGAACTTTATAAAGGACTTTGTCAGTTAAATATTACTTCAGGCTTGTGCATGAAACATACAGTATTTCAAGTCATGAAAAGTCCTTAGTAAAGTATAGCTAAGAGAAGTTGAATGGTGATATTATTGTGCATGTAAAAGTAAGAGTTAATGCAAATGTAAGCTACAGGAATATCCACTTTTACCCGGCTAATCGGCAGAACATCCACAAATAAAAATAAATTACGAAAGTGCTCACTTCAATCAATTCATAGTGTATGCGTGTTAAGCGACAATGTACGTACGCTACGATTAATCAACTTATAAGTAATAACAAATTACGCCAGCCATTTTCGCCTCTCCGTTGACTTAGTCCAGGTTCGAACTTAAAAGGTCATTCAGCGACCTATCGCCCAAGTTTAGCCTGTGGTCTTCTCGGACAGCTCAAATGAATCTTAAGGATCCTAAGGCGAGATCTTGATGTTTTACGCTCAAGCTTAGAATTTTTACTTAACAAAACGAGACTTAAAATATTGGTAGTATTTATAGATGTCGGCTGAGGATATTTTATAGCAGTCCTTTATCCAGTTCACATGGACATCATCAGTATTCGTGGACATCAGACTTAGACAGAGCATTTAAATGTCGACTTTTTATAACTCTACATTTCAAAATTTATCCTTAGATGAACAAATACACGTAGACCTATAGATGTGACCTTGACTTTCTATCTGGTCTAGCTGTAGGACTTGAGGTAGAAAAAATCAAATTATTATCTAACATTAAACAAACAGAGTAGATATACATGTAGGTCCAAAGCTGTTTAGGCGTAGGGCTTTAGGCTTATGAAGATTAGTTTTGTTAACAAGTTAGATCGGTACCTCTATCTCTCTTTCTCTCATAGTGCACTGCCTACTGGCAGGTCCATGGTATATAACGCCTTCACTCTTCTCTGTCTTCCGCTTTTCTCTTTATTTCCACATATGAGTGGGTCTTTAAATCATCTAAAATACCAAATCTCGGTCTCCCTCTGCCTCTTTTTCCTTCCATTCTATCTTCTATGATCTCTATTAATAGATCCTCCTGTCATCTTCTCATCTTTTAATAGATCGGTAGCCAATGTCTACCAATTAACTATGAATCAAAGAATGTATCAGAAAAATCAACGAATTACGGCTTTAATGTTAAACAGAATACATTCAAAGCGAACAATACTTCATCTTTACACAACCATATTTGATATAAATATAGATTTCAGATCCAGTGACTGATTCCACAAGCGGCTGTAGGCCCTCTTTACTTATCAATTCAATAATCATTCAGACATTAAAATATTTACAATGATAGGCCTATCAAAATACTATAAAACGACAACTGATATAGAGAGAAACATATGAGAATAATCGTTAATAAAGCTCAGAGCCATTGATTCCCCGTGTTGAGCCCGGGTGTGATTGGTTCGACTGCAGAATAGAGCAACCGCTAACAAGCTGCCTCGTGTACGTAAGAGGCGACTAAGGCAGGAGTTGAGGAAGCCAGAGGAGATCCACCTCAGCATGAAAATTTCTCCCAGGATTAAATGGCAGTTAATCCATTATGAAACTGAGGAAGGCAAGGGGAAACAACCTCAGAAACCATAATGTTGCCAAGCTATAGGCTACATTAAGGTGTGGTTAAGGCATAGCTATTTATTTAGGGATTAACTCTATAATCGATGGTGTACTCTTTATGGGGCGTGAAAGTAGTATGTGAGTAGAAATATGTACCTTGGACCTGCCGATTGGCAAAACATCAGAGAGAGAGACAGAGAGAGAAAGCCATTGATTTGACCTCTCTGTTACAGACTGTCAATCTCTAAATAAGCAGTAGATAAATCGAGGCATAGACCTCCATAGTGATTTAAACAACGGAATAGTCACTATTTTGTATAACGCATGCTTGATTCGCAGATTAGTAGTTGCGCCTTTCTTTTCTGAGGTTTAAATCGAGGAAATTAGTCACTTATAAGTTTCTTTATTTACACGTCACTCATTATTATAATATATTAGTTTATTTCATGAAATCTGATATACCTCAGAAATAGTACAAACATAAATAAAACAAAAAGCAAATAGAGTGTTCAATAATACCCATAAAGTCCAAGATGTAAGTTTTATACCGGTCATTATATAATATTCTAATGACAATTTCTATCCACTAAAGGAATGCGTTTAAATGGTAATTAAAAAGGATGATCTCTTCCAATGAGCTTGATGTTAAAATATAATAATAATATTATTTCTTGATATTTCTAATCATATTGCTTCTTGAAACGAAACTTACGTTAAACTCACAGTAGGTCTATTGCAATTTTCTGATTGATATTGAAATATGATGGGGAGAAAGCAGTAGTGAATATAAATTATAAAAATTAACCAAGTAAACAAATTTACAAAACTCAACAACGTTTTTAACATGTACCATTGACGAGATATATCATGCTAGAGTAATTATTTTGAATGAAGCACCTCTAGATGGTGAATATTTAGTACACTATAAAAAACTAATTTTAAAATTTTAGGAAATTTAGAAAACGTGTGATATCTAGATGAAATCTCTGAAAATCATCAGAACTTCATAGAGATTTGCAGCTTAGTGTTTCAACATTTATACTAAGCTATGATAGCATAGCACATCAAAACGCTCAAATTTCTAAATAAGTTCAAGATACTTTTATCAAAATTTTAATAACAAAAAATCCAGTGTGTCATAAATTGTAGAAATCAATCACAAATTCTGAATTAAGTGAGTATCTAGAAGTTTTTAGGGGAGGGGGCAGAAAATTGTTGCACCTTTTTTGACGTGCAACCGTTTCGTTGGTTTTCTTTCTAGCATCTCGGCAGATCATAATGAAAGTGTTGTCTGTCATTTGTGTTCGATTGCTTATACTCCGCTAGCTGCTCTCACCTTGGATCCGCCATTGGATCCAAGGTGAGAGCATGGAAAGTGAATGGATAACTAAATTCTTTCATTATTTTCAGTTTATCAGGATATTACACAGATATAGAACCTACTGTAAGAATAGCTCTAATGATTGTCGCGTGTGGCATGTTTTGCCATATTTCCTCCAGAACCTCTTTGAGTTCATACTCGTTGGTTCGTTAAGGCTTGAACAATTTATACCGTTGCAGCATTGTGCCCCAAGAACAGTAGGCAAGAGAATTGAGGTCAGGAAAGTTAGATTCATCTTTTTGTGAACTCTGGACTGTGGCTGTCTAGTCATTCCTAAGCGTGGTGAGATGAATGAGCCGATGCGACGTCTTGAGGGAATGTGAAACTGATTTTAAGACTTTTTCATAGAAACACTGTAATGCTGTTAATGCTGAATTGATTTTTACCACATTTGTAGGCTATGTGCCGAAATTCCTCCTGCAGGAGCTCCAAATATATTTGTGAAATATTTAATTTTTTGTTGAAATTATTGAGATTTCTCTACGGCGGAAAACAGCGGAAAAGGCGGACGACAGAGAAGAGTGGAGGCGTTATATACCACGGACCTGCCAGTAGGCAGTACACTAAGAGAGAGAGAGAGCGCGCGCAGTAGGCCTAATAACCCTTACTTTTTTAGCTTTCACCAGATGGAACATGTAGTGTCAAGAAACTTCTACTAAAGGTAACATTTATTCATTCCTTTGTTAACAATATTCGCAAGATCCCACTAGTAGTACTAGATTTTGACGGACTAGTACTAGACTTACTTGTACGTGGATAAATTTAACTAGACTAGTACTAGTTCAATATATTTGACATAAACAACACCTCATACTGTGGAGAGAGCGAAGCCCATACATTTTGATTAACTTTATTTTGCAAAACTCTCTAGGATTTTAACTAGTGCTTTTCAAATTTAAATAAAAATCTAAAATTGTAGATTATCTTCACATTTTGACAGCAGGCTATTCTTATCTTCTCAAGCTGTACTTTTCACATTAGCAACATCAATCTGAGAGACCTTCATACTTCAATAAAAGATTTCAAAACGAAACAAAACTCGGGTTAGTTGAAAATTACTAAACTTTAATATATATGCTAATGCAGAACACAGTGTAGTAGAAGAGACTTTTAAATATTAATAAACAAAGTTTTATTAATATTTTAAAGAACCACAGTTATTAGGTGCGCTGAGAAATTATTCATTTTCTTCCCAAAATTTTAATCCTATAAAATTAAACTGAAGTAAAATATGCATAAATAAATATTGTTTTTTCAATTAAATAAATCGTCGACTTGCTTCATTGTAGATATCGTATTTTGCATCATTAGATATTTGTTAATATGCACAACTGATTAGCGGAATAAGAAATCAATAATTTCATCATTATGTCGCAAAGTGAGCGTTGCGGTTGAGTTTTCAGCTCTACAAATACTGTATATTTATGGGGCTCTATTTCATTACAATGCTTTTAATTAAGTTGTTTAAGTTAATTAAGTTAATACAATTTCAACATTAGCGTAAATGTAATATTACATTTTTATGCTGGTACGGACACTTCAATTCTCAACGAATTTAAGCTTGAACAATTTCTACGTTTAATAGTTAAAATAGATAGTGGCTGGAGCCAGTGGCAAAGTCAGTAAGATACTCGACCGCAGATCAGTAGGTGCAGAGTTAAAATCCTGAGCTTGTACTTACTGACATCGCCTTCGAGTGAGGAAACTGACGTTAACCTTAACCATACCAGCTTTTAAACAGTGTGATAAGTAGGCCTGATTAGTTATTTGTATAAAGGTATGACTACAAATAGAATTTTAAATTAATATATTTATTTAATAGTTACTTATTAATTAAGTAATTAATTTTAATGACATTTTACTGTAGTAGTTAAAATGATAAACTTTAACACAATTATTTATTTTATGAAATTAATTATTAAGTTACTAGTTTCAATTATTAAAATAATATACTATAAATTCGCAAATTCAGCCAGTGAATAATAAAGGACGATCATTCAGCACTTTGTGTTTTTTAATATTGTATAAAGCTGTAAAGCTGTTGTTAAATTCAGTTTTATCTCTCGAAAGCGATATCAGTGGCGGAAGAGATCAGGATTTGAATCCACACATACTGATCCTCAGTCAGATAGCTTAACGACGGATATTTTAGCACATGATATTCAAAAGTAGTCGCTCATCCAAGTACTATCCGAGCACGACGTTACTTAACTTAGTTTTGTAACCTGCAAGCTCTACCAATACTGCAAACCCGCCCAAATTTAGTTAAAATATCTAACACATCTATTTAACAAGCAATCTTTATTTTATATACTACTATTAAGTGGATTTAACGTCCAAGTCAGATTCTAAGCCCGAAAGGTTTCACTTTAAGTTGAGAGCTTGAAGCTGCTGTCACACCTCGTGTATTCTCATTGGAGTGTTTTATTAATTAGATTGCCATATTGTTTTATCTGAACTAGCTTTTCATATTTATTGTGCGTTGAAAGGAAAATCCTTGCTAAAGATTTGACAAGAATAATTGAACCTTTTCTAAAAGTAATTAAGGTTAAAGTTTTATTCTCACAATGTTACGGTTGTAATCTAGGCCTACTAAAATTGAGATACTTACTTTATTTCACAAAATTTTAATAGCAGTCTTAATAATGAATTTGACTACTTCATTGTAAAAAGGATTCTTGAAGAAATTAACTTCATTTCATTCATAAATTTGGTTCATAATATTACTTTGAATTAGATATACAGTTTGGTTTAATTACGTGCATGCGTCTCATTAGGCATCATATAAATAGATAGGGCTATAATCGTATAATTAACCAAACTAAAGTTAAACAAGTTATGGATAAGTCGCAATGCCCTTTTATAAAGTGATTAAATGTTGATCTTTAACTCTGAGTATAAATATGTACCTTGGACCTGCCACTTAGGTCACTAGAACACTAGAGAGAAAGAGAGAGAGAGAGAGAGATAGTATGTCAACTTACTATAACAGTAGTTAGCTATTTAGTTCATACTAATTTTTAAATTGCGTTCTCGTAAAGTAAACACGAATTATAGTGAAATGATAAACTATGTTGATATTTATCACTTTTAATACCACATGTTTAATCCGTTAGGAAATTTAGCTCATTTACATGTAACCAGTCCAGTGAACTTCCGAGAAATTTACTCTCAGATGAGCGCGGCTGGGATTCGAACCCACGAGAGTTCAATTCACCTCAGGATCTTTCATTTAAAACTTCATGACGTTTTTTCTTTACTCGTATAGAGTGTTAGGGAATATTAAGATTTAATCATTCATCCTCGTCATATTTTTTCTCCCATGAATCTCAGTTTAGCTAGGCCCCGATTAGACCTTCTCCACTCGACTCTGTGGGGTGAGTCACCTTTCCGTTCGTTTTAGAAAATGTTTTAGCTATTTCTGGAGCCCAAGCGCTGACCAACCGAACGCCTTTTCTGACGTGGTTTTGGATCTTAGTGCTTTATCACCTTCTGCGACACATGCAGGCTACGGTTCGTCTATTCCAACCAACCCGTTTTAATGCTGGTAGAATATTAAGATTTGATCAAATCTCAAATTTCGGGAGCTCTGTTTAGTAAAAATGAAGATTTAAAAATAATTAATTAACTAAGATGTTCTTCTCCCAGTATAAACTTTAGCACTTACTTCAAAATGAGGTATTACTATTTAGAATTTGTAGACATAGGCATTATAATTAAGTAATTATGTACACAAGAGAGATGCATATGTTTCTAAGCTAGAAGTTATAGAACTCTTTACTTCACTTTAATGAATGTATTAATATCTCACGTGATTTTTAACATAAAACTTTTTATTTCATGCTTATTTTACATTCTTCTAAAGTAAGAAAATAAGTTTATAACTAGGCTTCTTTATTGAATGTCATTAATAATTTATAGTATTAATGCATGTCATATATCATAGCATATCTAGGCATAATAATCGATGCTCATATATCGTTTCACATCATATATAATAATCATCATCATATAAAATAATAATCACATATCATACATCATATGTCCTCTATAATAATCATATAATAATAATAATAATAAAGGTTTAACGTCCGTTTCCTCATCCAGGGATGATGTCAGGGACGTTAACATACAGTATGATATCTAAAAAGCTAATATATATATATATACATATATATATATATATATATATATAATTATAGATTATAACCCTGTGTTGTGTCCGAGTTGTTTGAAGAATTGATCAACCTGTGACTGCACGTATCGTAGAAGGCGACTAAAGCACTAAGATCCAAAACGACGTCAGAAAGGGCAGTCGATTGTTGAGCGCCTAAGCTCCAGAAATTGCTACAAAAGCTTTAACGAATTGAAAGTCTCTAATAGGGAATTGACTGACGATATGATGTAGAACAGAGAGGATTTGAGGCAGTCTATTCGTGTTCTGACCCTAGTTAAACTGGGATTCAAGGGTTCAAGGGAAGATGATGATGAAGATATATATATATATATATATATATATATATATATATATATATATATATATATATATATATATATATACATGTATATATATAATATCATGTATATATATATATATATATATATATATATATATACATGTATATATATAATATCATTATATATCATATAACAATCATACATCATATATCATCACATTACTTCAACATACTATATAGCCTAGAAAATGTAACACTGAGTCTAAGTTTACATGCAAGGATGAGGCGCTTCATAGATTTGACTCCTATTCAAGCAGTCACACGGTTGAGTGTCGCTGGGAATATGGCACCTCTGTTGTGCCACACCCTGTAGTGAGGTAAATCCTGCCGACACGCTGCCTGATTCTTCTAAACTCGAGTCCATTATGAACCTACTGGGTGGTGGCAAACCACGTTCCTGTATTTCGTAATAAGGCATAGTACCTCCGGACCAATCGTCGTTACTGAAACCAGGCATGACCTTCTGCTGATGCTTTGTTTTAATGTTCGTTTCTGATTCCGCTAATGCCTGTTTCTGCCAATAAGGTAAATCGTGAGAAGGGAGGGTGTGGTGCTTTGAGTCACGGGATAGTGTTAGACATTGGTCTCGTTGTAGAGTGTGGAATGGTGTCATATGTCTACAAATGGATTGATCGAGGGTTTGCTCGTCAGTAGTCTGATCCAAATCTCTTATTACCTCGCTCTCGCACTGGTATCCATCTAATGCTGCTGGTCTTCGTCTGCGATATGTAATAGAAACTAAAATTTGGATATAGGTGTTCAGGAATAAAAACAAGATTATTACATGATTCATAAGAGCGCTTTAGCGTAAATTGCATTTTCATTTAGAGGAATATAAAAACAGAGAAAGAATAAATCATGGATTAGGATCGCATATGTACTAAGAGAGCAATGGCAAGAATCATGAATTCATATTAATTTTTTAATAAATCTGTTTTAAATGCTACATATTTCATTCTTCAGCAGGGTATAATTTTAAATATTCATGTGACAAATTGCAAACTAATATCAAGGTGATTAATAATACTGGAAGATGTACATTAAAGGAGTATGATCATTTAAATTATTGTTATGAACAGGTGGTATTAGTACATGTAGATCTGATGGTCCTAATGTGAAAAGGAAAGTCTTACCTTAGTATTTTTACTTGACTTTAATTTTCACCTATTAGACAAGTGACTAAGTTCAAAAGGAAAGAAAGATTGCTTTGCCACAGTAATAAACGTCAGAACTCTCTCTCTCTCTCTCTCTCTCTCTCTCTCTCTCTCTCTCTCTCTTAGTGCACTACCTACTGGCAGGTCCAGAACTATAATCTTTATATATTGTACTTAATAATTATAGTCTAATTCAACATTAAATAACATAAATCTAATTTTGACTCGTAGGTGATGAGAAAACAAACTACAAAAGTGCTGTGTAAGTTCTATTTTAAATATTACATGATATTTAAAATTAATTTAAACACTAAATAGGTAGAATACATCTAAAACAAACAGACCTTTTAGTGTAAATAACGACGCAGACAAGTAAAAGGCCTCCGCAGAAAACACCAAGAGCAACTCCTAGAGCCACTACGACGAGAATTCCTGAAAATTAAAACGAGAAAAGTTAAAAAAAGAGCAGAAACAATAGATAATAAACCCGCCTTCGATCAATCATAGTTATGGTTAAATTTCTTTTGTCACCACATTGAGATTCTCAATCACTTCTGATGGAGAATCAAATTTAGAATCATTTATTATTTCATTTATCATTCGCATAGCACACTTGTCATTCGCAATAAGCACTTAGAGCGCTTGAACGTAAGTAAAGACCAGCAAGTGGCACTTACTTATATTACTTACAGTATACTCCGAATTTTACAGATGTAAACATTTTCATTAATTATTAATTATGTTCGCTAAAATTCTTAGTGTAGGCCCTATTTTTATGAAAAGATAAATTGAGCGGATCATGTAGTAGAATTATTAAGATAATCAACAATATACACACATAAATATCTGCACACAGTGGCAATTAAACATAGTTTATTAATATTAATCATCGTCATCATCGTCCTCCCTTGAATCCCTTTTAACCTGGGTGGGGATAAAAAATAGACTGTCTTAAATCCTCTCTGTCCTACACCACACCACAAGCTAATCCCTTATTTGACACTTTTCCATTCGTTTAAATTTTTGTAGCAACTTCTGGAGCCTAGGCGCTCACCAACCGAATGCCCTTCTGACGTTGCTATGGATCTTAGTGCTTTAATCGCGTTCTACGACACGTGTAGCCACCGGTTGGTCAATTCTTCAAACAACCCGGACGCAACACGGGGAAATAATATTAAGAATATTAAAAACCGTAACCCGTAACGTAATAGCTTAATCACTTTTAATATCGGCAGATCAGCTTACCATATGGGAAAGCTTTTGAGTCGAACATTTGTCGTAGAGTCCAGGGATGAGTTATTTGACCTGAAATTAACCAAAATCACACTGAAGTGATTATCTAGATCATACAGAAAAACTTACAATTTTACGAAATATTGTTCAAAAGGCATAACCGTAGCTAAATATTTTAAATTTTCATTTGGAGCATACTTTTTCGATAATTTTTGTAATGAATAGCCTCTGTTTAGTAATATGTTATACAATTTCATTATGGTTTCACCTGGTATTTATTTATGGCATAGTTTAGCAAAGACAACTATGAAATGAAATATTGACAGGGTGCGATAAGCAAATATTCGCATGTGTAGGCCATAATGCTTACAGCAAAAAACATTTAGGCCTAATAAGAATTTTCGATAACTATTTAACAATAAATTTTTTAAAAATTTGTTTGCTTGTCAAATTAAGAGCACTGAATTACATCGTATAATATTGTGTCTCTCTTTGGAAAAGTCTCAAATAGGGTATTGACTGATGATATGATGTAGGACAGAGAGACTTTGAAACAGTCTATTGGTATCGCGACCCTAACTGAAATGGGATTCAAGGGAAGATGAACATGATGATGACTATTGTCTCTCTCTGTCTCTCTCAAGTGTTCAGGAAAGTGGCAAGGTCAATGTAGATATTCCTAGTCACAGGAACCTTTTACGCTCCCTAAAGAGCACTCTGTCGATTTTCGAGTTAATCCCTTCACATAAGACCAGGCCTTATCCACATTTTAATGTATTTTAATGTATAGCTTAGGAATAACATGTTGTCTAAGATGGTCTCATGTTGTCTGCCTCAGTATAACAGGTATACATGTATGTGGTAATGTCTATGCGTATTTTAATGTAAGATAATGGCAGCTCTGACGATATGGCGCTCTGTTTATTTTTCTCAAATAAATTATAAATAATTTTAATTATTTCATAATTGCGGCCTATTGACTGGATTTTGTCGCATAAGACAATGGAAAGTAACAGAATCTGATGCCAGCTTAGCTGAAACTAAAAGGGTCACAGAAGTAGCGTTTTATGTCGCGACCCGGTCAATACTACTACAACTTTATACAGCAGATACCGTATAGCAGATTTGCCTAATCATACTTGCAACACTCGCAAGGTGGCAGCAGCAGATGGAGGCGCTAAACAGTTCAATATTATTTCTTGTAACATTGAAGGTTTATCGGCTCCAAAGCAGCAGTTGCTCGCCGAAATATATCGGGAAACAGACTGTCAGATACTTTGTCTACAGGAAACCCACATAGATAAATCACACACTAGACCGATTGTATATGGAATGTCTCTAATCGCAGAAATATCACACGCTAAATACGGCAGCGCCATACTTATTAAGAACAACATGAAGGCCGATGCTGTGTTAGTGTCAAATAGCAATGGTATTGAAAAGTTGTCAATAGAAATCGATGGCGTCGGAATTTCGTCAATATATAAAACGCCAAATACCGAATTCAAGTTAGATGGATCTACAGTTCCTAAGTTAGGAATGCCAGAAATGTTCTTGGGGGACTTTAACAGCCACAGCACTAGCTGGGGTTACAAGGAAAGCAACGAAGATGGGCGAAGGGTGGAATTGTGGGCAGAAATGAATCAGCTCACATTAACCCATGATCCTAAGCAGTCACGCTCATTCAACAGTGGACGCTGGGACAGAGGTTACAACCCAGATCTCATTTTTGTCAGTCAGCGGATATCACAGATGTGTCATAAAAAGGTTCTGTCTCCTATACCTCACACACAACATAGACCAATAGCTGTGGAGATCAAGGCAGTGGTTTCACCGAATAAGGTTCCATTTCGACGCCGTTTTAATTACAAGAAGGCTGACTGGGACAATTTCAGCGATGAGCTTGACGACAAAAGAAGTGGCAGAATATGATTGAGTCAACCGATATGACACATAATAGCAAGAAGGCTTGGTCAAATACTGGAATACTAACTAAGCCAAAAGTCTATAGCAGTGTAACAACAAATCAGGTAGCCCATCAACTTATACTTAATGGTAAGAGCCCCACGGGTTCGCGAAATGAACCACGGCCAAAGATAGCACCAGATCAACGTTGCTCCGATGTCAATGGTTGTATATTGCAGCCATTCACATCAGACGAACTTCTGAATGCAATCGATTGTCTAAAGAATGGCAAAGCATGTGGAATAGATGACATAGGGAGTGAGTTAATCAAGCACTTTGGAATCAAGGCTAGAGCATGGTTGTTAGAGCTGTACAATGAATGTATAACAAACTATACAATACCATGCTTATGGAGACAAGCTAAAGTTATAGCTTTACTCAAACCTGGAAAAGATCCAATGATGTAAAAAGCTACAGGCCTATATCACTACTATGCCATACGTACAAGCTACTAGAACGCATGATCCTTATTCGAATGCTGCCAGTAGTCGATGAAAAGTTGATAGAGCAGCAATGTGGGTTCCGTCCGGGGAAATCATGCACCAGTCAGATAGTAAATCTAACACAATACATCGAAGATGGCTTTGAGAAGGGTCTCATTTCTGGAGCTGTATTTGTGGATCAGCCGCATACGACACTGTGTGCCATAGACAACTCATCACAAAGTTGTACAGCATAACGAAGGATTATAAATTGACTAAATTCATCCAACAACTCCTAACGAATCGTCGATTCTATGTTGAACTGGGAGGTCACCCAAAGAGCCGATGGAGGAAGCAGCAGAATGGTCTTCCTCAAGGGAGTGTTTTGGCGCCTATTCTGTTCAAAATCTACGCGAATGATCAGCCAATTATGCAGAATACCAGAAGTTTCATCTATGCTGATGACAACTGTTCTGCATATCAGTCTAAGAATTTCAGTGACATTGAAAAACGACTAAATGAAGTCCTAGAATCACTGTCGGTGTATTATGTGGAAAATCACCTAAAACCTAATCCTACAAAAACACAAGTGTGCGCCTTTCATTTAAGAAATAAGGATGCTAGTAAGGAGCTTAAAGTTACATGGGAAGGTGTAGAACTACAACACTGTACACACCCAGTATACCTTGGTGTAACTTTAGATAGGACTCAAGCAGTATGTAGGAAAGACGAAGGCAAAAGTCAGTACAAGAAATTCAATATTAGGAAAACTGGTGAACACTCATTGGGATGCAAAGGCCAACACAATACGCTCCACGGCATTTGCCCTCTGCTACTCTAGCGCTGAGTATGCCTGCACTGTTTGGGGTCGCTCCACACATGCCCATAAAATTGACAGTGCTCTTAATGCTGCGTGTCGTCATATAACAGGTTGCCTGAAACCAACAAGTAAGGACAGCCTGTACTTGCTCTCTGTCATAGCACCACCAGCCATCAGACGTAATGTCGCTAGCCAAGCTGAAAGAAGTAGACAAGAACAGGATCAACGACATCCATTACATGGTGAAAATCCTCGGAGATCGCGACTCAAGTCAAGGAACAGCTTCTTAAATTCAATGTCGCCATTAACTCAGTCAGTGGAGAGAACATGTCCAATCTGTTCCAGAGGATAAAATATGTGTAGAAGCGTCAGAAAGTCTTCCGTGTGGGTGCGATGAGGATCGACGAACCTGGTTATGCTTAAATAGATTTAGGACAGGTGTCAGTCGGGCAAAGGTTGCAATGAGTCGATGTGGTTACTATAATGGTTCTACAGTATGTGAATGCGGCCTGGAGGAGGAGGAGGAGGACATTGCTCATTTGATGAACTGCAACTTGACCGGTGGTGGGGTCACGCGTGAGGATCTAAGAGAGTTTAATGATCGGGCGAGAAATTGTGTCCGACGCTGGATTAATGCTGTATAAGGACACGATAAGAAGAAGAATGTAAGATATACAGGAAGCTTGGAACATGACGAACTTTCTAATATGCATTTATAAACTGAAACGTTTATATATTATTTATTTTAATGGTATAAATGTGATATGAATGAATGTTTAATTAAAAAGATTGTATAACATTGTAATATACTATAAATCTAATTATTTTATTGCTGTCAACTGTAGGCCTACTGAACTTTACTGCACCATTTTTGGTGTCATGTACTATATTGTACTGTAACTTACAACAGTATAAACGACAGTATTATGCTGTAGATCATATATATTACTTTTTATGGTGTCGTGCTGATATACAAAATATGAATTAATAACAAAAAATTTACATTAATTAAATACTATATATGGTAAACTGTAGAGATTTGTTGAGACTGTACTACTGCGTTTTTAGTTGTTGAGGTTGTGCATTTCATCCTACACTGAAACAGAGCAGCTCATTTCACTCTATTGTATTGTAACTGGCGTAGAGACAATTAATCAATCAATAAGAATTTAACGTCCGGGTTCCTCGCCATAAGGCAATGTCAGGGACGTCTCTTGCAGGCTCTACTCAAATAGGCTCCAAAGCACCACACGATGACGACTGGGTACACTGAGACCACAAGAGAAGTAATAATACGCACTGGTGTTGCAGTTAACGGACTGCTGGTGTGGGTGCATCATCCACGTTGAGTTCCTGCAAGTGAAAGTCCACCGTAGATCTGATCTGTTGCAAGTCACGTGAACGGTGTCATGCGTCACGTGATGAGTAACTGAGTTATACGGGGCGATCATTTCTCTGCATCCTTCAACTGCAATGCACGAATATCTTTCAATGTGTTTCTTTAGTAATTTTTATTTCTTAAAACGCAATATAACTACGTCATAAATTGATTATCATGTACAGTGTATAATGGTACGTGTAAATATAGTGAATATGATCAGTAATAGTTAGATAATGATTATATTAAAGGGTTTGATGAAAAAAACATTTATAATTGTTTGTAAAAGTTACAGTAGTTTATATTAGACAAACTATTTTTGTTGTTTGTAACAATTAATCCCAAGAACATTTCGGTAATCGAGTAGCACAACTGAGATATTCAATTATATATTTAAATATCTTTGGTTAAATCTCACTAGGCCCAATATGCTTATTGCACAGTTGAGTCTGCAGTCTAGTATAAGATACGATTACCTCAAATCGACACAACCCATAGATTTATATTTCTTTTACTTATGACTATTTTGCTAGATATATTCATTTCATTGCTTAAAATTTAAGCCATTTAATAAATTATATGCACATTGCGCTGTAGATATATCGATAATTTAACCGATAAATGGATGAATGAAGAATTTGTTTATATAAATTGGATAAGCCAAGAAAAATGCTGATTGTCGATAAATTACAGTAATTATAACAAATAAATATAATACATAATTTAACCAAGCTTTATAAATCATTTTATACTGATAACTGCGCGTTAATTTATCCAACAAATTGTTTTCGTGCGTGTCTATTAAATTATCTGAAAAATGATACTGATAAGAAAGATAAGATGGAGTGAAGAAAGATAAGAAATGAAAGAAAAATAAAGAAAGATAAGAAAAATCAAGCGATTTTACATTAGCTTATAATCAATTGTTGCTGTTTGTCGGCCAATGAGGTCCAGTTGTAGAATATTCAAGGTGCACAACGTAGAAATTCAGTTAGTTATTTTGACTTATTAAAAAAATTATTTACAAAAAATACTTGATGCTTCACGTAGTAATTTCATTGTACTGTTCAAAATCCTCTTTAGGATTAATCAATCGTTTTAAAGGCTCTCCCAAACATTTGCGTTACTTAATACTTATTATGTAGGCCCTAGTTGAATTATATTTTATATTATATTTTCGTTTTAAGTTCACCATGGTTCACATTTAAATTGTGTTCACTTATTGCATTTACTTGATTGTTTGCATTGCTTGTGAACTGTACAGGATGACCTTGTTTGGTGATCTAAATAAATAAATAAAAATAAAATTAATTAATCAAATGTTGCATCATATAGGGTGTCGCATAAGTTCGTATACCGTTTTCAAATTGCATTAACTCTGGAACTACTTAACCGTTTTAAACCAAATTTGGACAGTATGTAGACACGATAAATAAAATATATGGGTACAATTTAATTTGTAATCGTACAAGTAATTAAGTAGAAACTGAAATTTTTCTGAATGACGTCACATTTTCGCAAAAACTAATATTTTATAGTATTTCCTTTTTGCTTAATGACAGCGAGTATTCTATCCGGCATAGATTTGATTAATGTCTGAAGTATTTCCACTTTCACTGATCTCCAAGCTTGTTGTAGACGACGTTTCAGCTGCACAACATTCGTGGGCTCTGGATCGCGGTAGACACTAAACGACAGAATACTCCACAGGTTCTCGATAGGAGAAAGGTCTGGAGAGTTCGGTGGCCAGTCCTTCGGCTTAATGTACGATGGAATGTTGTCTTCCAACCATCTTGTTGTTTTGGCTGATGTATGACATCTTGCACCATCCTGTTGAAAGATGCCAAGGTCATTGTCATTGAACAGCTTTACTCGAGTAACGTTGCCGCCGGTTACGATTCTTTGAAACGCTGGCTTGACGAGTTTATCCAGTATGTTTACAATGTAATAATCCGAGTTAAGTCGTGTACCGTTCGGAATGAAGTGCAGACTCGTTAATCCGTGTGCAGTCTTTCCGCCCCAAACCATAACCGAGGGACTGAACTTCATTTGAGCAGCGGGAGGAACATTACTTTGATTAGCCTTGACTGCGGTCCTGGACGACAACATCAGGTAATTTCCAGGCACGCGCTGCATGCAGCCACAGCGAGTCTCTAGCTGCGCCAGTCAGAAAATGGGTCACATTGCGCGACAGCGCCGTGTGACGTCATTTCCAGGTCTAATGAAAATAAACTTGCACCAACATCTAATTCACATCTATTATACACGAATACGAAATTTTATGAACATGCGACCTTTACTAGCCGAATTACTGCAATTTGAAAACGGTATACGAACTTATGCGACACCCTATATAATAATAACATGCTGCAGTCAATTACCCTTATATTGGATTATAAACTTTCCAAACATTTTCAGCTGAGTTTCTCCAGCCAACTGGACAACAACTTCACTAGTTGTAGACGTGTGTATGTGAGTCCATCTGACTTCATCGGTTTCACCCGGTAGCTACAAAAGATTAAATACATTAATAATCTAATTAATTTATTATTTATTAATAATAATTTAGAGTTTTCTAAGCTGCAGCGAATGCTTGTGATATAAATAAGTTACAAAATAAACAATTTTAATCAAATTTTTCACGTTGTGTTCGGGAACTGCAGAATAGACCAGCCGTTAAGAGGCGACTAAGCATGAACTGAGGAAGGCAACGGGAAACTATATCATAAGCCATATTTTCCCCAAGCTTTTAGCTGCATAAGATATGGACAAGGCATTGCCTTTTTTGAAGTAATCAATTTGTT
>CAJHZI010000872.1:95000-147500 GCA_905160935.1 Enchytraeus crypticus | reverse complement strand
TAATGTTAACGCCTACGCCAAGTTAAAAGTCATTTTACTCTCTCGAAAGCTTGTCAGTGTTAAATAGAGTATATCATGCACTAGGATAAAATTGTGCATAGTCTGCTGTAAAATGTTTAGGAATAGAGTTTTGAAATAACTTCACCAGAAAACTATTTAATAAAGCTTTTCTTAGAGCATGAAAATTGTATGAGTTCTCAAGAGATAAAGTGAAAGGTGATCCTGAAAGGAAGATGGTGCATCCTTTTTATGACATAAAGATCGATCTATTATATTGTAATTAAATTTGCAATTTCATAGCATCTTCGGAAACCAATGACACTTTTCTTTAAAAAGGTACATTATTGCAATGACCTTTCATACTGATATGTATAACTGGTAATACTACTTATGTATAGTTATGTTGCAAAGGCTTATTTTGGGAATATACGAGATTTTACTCTGTATGACTAGTATGCAAGAAGGATTGCATTACACTATGAACCGTTTATATAATAAACTCAAAGACAGTTACATTGCAACACTCTGTAAGAAATTTCTCTACAACTTACTAGTAGTCGATCGTCTTGAAATATCCCTCAAAATTGTTTAATTAAGTTATTACGATACGCTTATCCATATTTCTATCATTTAAAAAACGAATTAAAGGTATAAACATAAAGTGGAGTCATGTAGTGAGGAGTGTAGCTTTAAATTATAACTCAAACAACCCAAGTGTATGAAGTCGTTAACAGTTGAGGTCACACCAGTAGAAATTGCATAGTGACCTCCCCATCCTTGTGAAATACTCTCGTCTTAAATGGTCATTCCATTTCCAATACTTAGCTCCCTCGGAAATCGATTACTATCCATCAAAGATTGCACATAAAACGAGGATATCTTTCACTTCCGTTTGAGGGGCGAAAAGTTAGCCAACGTTGTCAAGAATGAAAATTCAAAATTTTAAAACTCTTTTCGCAATCAAATTTTCAATCAAAATTTGTGATATGATTAAAACCTAAATTGCTGCACTTGGAAGCCTTTAACTGATTTTATTTGATGATTATTTACCTCTGTACACATTATCTGCTTGTTAGAGAATTTAAAATTCTTGAAGGCACCTTACTAGCCGTTGTTAGAAAACATGCCAGTGTTTTGTCATCTTAGACTTGAAAGAGGAAGTTCTTGTAACAAGAACAGGTATAAGTATCAATTTTTTTCATTCTACTGAAATATGATACCCGGTTAAGAGGCGGTAGACGCCTCTTCCTCTCTCATCTCTCTCTCTCTCTCTCTCTCTTCCTCTCTTACCTCTCGCTCTCTCTCTCTCTCTCTCTATCTGTATCTTCCTTCCTATCTCACCTCTCTCTCTCACCTCTCTCTCTCTCTCTCTCTCTTCATCTCACATCTCTCATTCTCTTTTATCACCCCCTTTCTCTCTCTCTCTTTCTCTTCCTCTCACCCCTCCCTCTCTCCTTCTCTTCCTCTCACACATCTCTCTCTATTCCTCTCACCCCTCTCTCTCTCTCTTTCTCTTCCTCTCATCTCTCTATCTCTTTCTCTCTCTCTCTCTCAAAACCCCTCTTTCCTACTCTTTCTCTCAAATCCCTCTTTCTTTCACACTCCTTTACCCTCACACCACTAACTCAATCTCAAAACTAATATTATTGTATCACTGATGATCGAAACTGTCAGAACCATTGATCGAAATCTTCTAAGTCATTTATGAAGAGCTTCGCCTCCTATAAGTCATTCTGCATCGATGTTCAGGAGGCTGGGGCTCCTCCCTCAATAAAATAGTAACCGATTATGTTGATAGAACGATGAATAATGAGTTGTGCGACCGTGTATTGTGTTCCCTAAAATTTTCATTATGTAAGATTTTTAGTTTCCAGTTTAATTTCTGTATAATAGCATTTTGAGGAATATAGCATTTTGGGCTACAGGCATTTTCGGGTGAGGGTGTTAATTGTTTAACTGACTCACTGAGTGTAACTCAGAAGACATGTACGATGGAGGAAAATGAATGTTGGCTTTCACAATAAACTTAAGACTACGACCGCATCCTCCCATGTCAGGAAATCTCTCACTTGACTCTACAGCTCTTGACGCAGTGCAGTGTCGGTGTCATCTATACAAGAAATGATGTTATAGTCGATAAACAATAGGCGAGACATTCGCCTAAATGGAATGATCCAACAATGAGCGTCAGAGTAATACAGTATATGCATGGTGCTTCGATATTTTTTGAAGGAATGAATCAACGATCTCAACAAATTAAGAATTCTGCCAAAAAGAGGAATTATAAAAGTATCTCACTAACATCGAGATACAGAAAGAGAGAGAGAGAGAGAGAGAGAGAGAGAATGAGAGAAAGAGAAAAAGAAAGATAGAGAGAGAAAGTTTAAGATAGAGAAAGATATAAATAAGATAGCGATTATCATAGAATTCGACGAAGACAAAAAATGCTGGTAAAGCTAAGGTTAACGTCAGTTTCTTAACTCGAAAGCGATATCAGTGACGGGCGAGCCCAGGATTTGAACCCCGCACATACTGATCCGCGGTCGAGTATCTTATCGACTTCGCTACTGGCTCCAGTCAACGAAAAGAGCTACTGATTAGAATATGGGGATAGATAGAGAGGAAAAGAGTGCTATAGTGAAAAAATAAAGAAACACTATATGAGAAAGAAAAGCATCAATTGAAAAGTTAATCAGAAGTTGCTCTTGTAAAGAACAAGGTTGTTGAGTAGTCAAGTTGGTTTAGTTAAAATATTCCCTCAGATCTTTGTTTTTATTGCTTGTCATATTGTTTTCTGACTCTATACTCTTCAAGGAAGAACATTTTCAATTTAGCTCAAGTGGAAATAGGCATTGAACGAATAATTGAAACGAACTATTGAAGATTATCTAAAATATATCTAATTATATATTTTAAGCTATTTTATATACATAGGCTAATTAATAAGACCATTCAGGCAATTAATTTCTTCGTCCCTTGATCTTACGAAAGTTTACTGATGATTTCAAAAAGCGAATTTCGACTTTTGAAGTTTATTCTTGCTTATATATACATCTTTATTTCACCAAAAATATGGTAGCATAAGTACAATAAGCACACAGTATAAAGCACAAAGTGACATCATGTTCAGCGAAATAAAACAATGTGATAAAGTGCTCGAAACGAAAAGTACATGAAACGTCACACATATGTACTCGAAAAGCGTGCAGTAAACAAATAAATATAAGCCTATTATTATTAAATGCAAGTCTCGTTAAGAATATGTCAATCAACTTAGCAAAGTTATATAGGCCTACATTTCATGAAACCAAACATAAACATAGAATCGGATTTAAATACATGTAAATGAAAACTAAATTTTAAAAGAAATAAACTAAATAAAACGAATTTTAAAATAATATAGTAACTGAAATAAATTTGGTTAACCAAAAATTCGATAGTGCCTAAATATTTTAATGTAAATATTAAAAGGCTGAAACGGTTAATTTCTATTTTTAAAATTAGGCCTACTTTCTTAGACGATCTGTCTGGGCTTAATAATAATAATAATAACATCCAACAATTTCTTTAGCGGTGTCATGGCCGGTGTCCGGTCTTCGAGACCGCTTTACAGGTTCCTGGCAGGTTATTAATAATTCTTTTCATGTTTATTTATTGCACCAATCGACAGCAAGCTCCGATACAAGATTAACCTTCCATGGGCCCAAGGGGATATCCATAATTAATTACTTGACTGACCTATACTTCGAACCCAGGCCACTTGTATCCGAGGCGAACATTCTAATCGTTACGCCATATCCCCTTCTTAAGGTCATGCAGACGCTTCTGAGAATTAAGCAAACGTCCCATCAACACAGCTATCCAATGTCAATAATAGAGAATATACAATATGGCATTCGAGTCAAGTGGCTCAATGATCAGATCTAGTAACCCATTGATATTCTGAATAACCTCCCTGAGGAGGGGAACTTGTGGCCTGTGTAATGTGAATGAGATTACTCTGGGAATTAGATGAAATTAACAAAAGAAGCGAAGCTTTAATCTTCACACGGGAATCTTCAATGGAAGCATCACAGGAATTAGTTTGCGAACAAACATCTTCTCGTGAACACGCGCCTCAAAAATAACCAAATAATGTAAGTGGTCGTCGACGTTTCTTCATTGCAGTCTTATGTTTTTATTTTACGAGTATACATGATTCCGAAAGAGTTTGGGAAACACTTAGGTCGAATTAAACTTTGCCCTAAAAACACCTGTGTATGTCATTCGCTAGTGTAAGGTTAGAGTACTGTCAGGAGCTGTCAGGTTGTATACAGTAAGAATATTGTCAGGAGTTGTCAGGTTGTATACAGTAAGAATACTGTCAGGAGCTGTCAGGTTGTGTACAATAAGAGTACTGTCAGGAGTTGTCAGGTTGTATACAGTATGAATACTGTCAGGAGCTGTCAGGTTGTGTACAGTTAGAATACTGTCAGGAGCTGTCAGGCAGGTGCATAGTAAGAATACTGTCAGGAGCTGTCAGGTTGTGTACAGATATAATACTGTCAGGAGCTGTCAGGCAGGTGCATAGTGAGAATACTGTCAGGAGCTGTCAGGCAGGTGCATAATAAGAAAGCAGTCAGGAGCTGTCAGGTTATGTACAGTTAGAATACTGTTAGGAGCTGTCAGGTTGTGTACAGTTAGAACAGCGTCAGGAGCTGTCAGGCAGGTACATAACAAATAAGACCGAATATGGCTTTAACACAAATGAAAATTAAATCTGAAACCATAACGCTTTCTAACGCTTCTTAGCAAAAATCTAACACTGAATATACAGTAATTGCATGGAGGCCAACGCAATTTTGCACAGGCGATAAATTATTTGAATGATCGCTTGTGTGCTCAGTACTGTGAAGTTTTATCATCATTTCTAACTTTTGATTTCGATCAAGCATCAAAAAGAGCACTTATAAATTTAATAATGGTAGCAATATGTTGATTTATTAGTGACTCAGAATGTTTAGTGAATTTTTTGCACGGTTATATTTCTCAGGTAGCCATATTGGCCAATTCTTTTGTATAACAGTCTAGTAATAGCCTACTTAATCGTACCCGTTTAATTTTATATGCTGAGCTCATCACATAAAATAACTTCCCATCGACTATGATGGCATCTTTAAAAAGTTTGAACACAGATGACTAAGTATTTGTGCCTTTGTTTAGCACTGAACCTTTGTTTGTTTCTTTAATGTCTAGGCTTATTGTATTACTTGAAATTAATTATATATACAGAATGGAGATTTTGAAGCGACGTTAGCTCGATTAGTTGAATCTTATTTGAGCTTGAACTAGGCCAATTTATGGCTAAAATCTGTACATTTATTTTTTTAAAAATTAAACAATAATTCCGCCGGTTTTCCCTTATTTTTGATTTACATCTCTATCGACAACAATTTCGACACGACTTTGGAAGATCGAGTACATTCAGGGTCCACTAGTAAAGTCTTCAAATCATAGGGAGCAACTCAACCCAAAACTGGCGATTAAGGTCGTCGTAATTTCGTTATATTTCCATCATTCAGAGACTTCCCTCGCTCATTCAAAGAGTCCAGACTTCTGGAGCAAGGCTTCCATCACAGCGAGGACGAGATGAAACGTTTTGATTGGATGAAATGAGTTCACGACCCGGACGGTAGAGTCCGAGAAACTGGAGATAGGATTAGAGTTTCGCCGAGTACTTAGGTGCGACATAGTAGAAAAATATGTCTTCCAAGCTCAGCGATGCTGCACTGTATTATAGAGGTTCATCTATTTTAGTTGTATTTATCTATAATTTCGTTATTAATATCACCTTCAATACTTATTGTCAACGCAGCTTTCGGTAATGATATATAACGTCATAATTAGGCCTATGAATGACACCGGTGCATTTATTCGATGTTGTCATAGTCATTATAAATTTACTAATACCAGTCGCTATCATGATCAGCATAGAATTACGTTCGCAGTCATCATAATTTCTGTGTTGCTCCCGGACCACTGAAGAATAGACCAACCGTAAACTGCATGAACATGCGATCTAAGACATCTGAATTAATTTATGTATTTCGAATGAAAACAAGAAGACTGCAGTTTAGATCTCCAGAAATCTCTACAAATTATACAAATTCGTAACTAATAAAAAAATTATAATTTTAATTGATTTAAATTGACTAAAAGAACGATGAAAGGATCTCAATCAACAATCTACAGAAAGGAGAATTAGTAACTTTAATAAGTGAAGCACAACAAAAATAAATTTACAAAAAGAAAGATGAAGACATGTCAGTCAACGCTCCTTAAGGAGACTTTGTAGTCTTAGAAAACTCTTTAAGTGAAACAAAACTCCAGAAGAGCTGTAGGAAATATTACACCAGGCGCTGTAATCTAATTTTTGATAAGTTTCCTCCTATCAAGTTACTCTAGTTCTGATCGAAGAAGCGCGTTTGGTTACCTCAGGTCGTAACTACAGAGGTCACAAGGTTACACGTGAACCACAGCGCAAGTTATCAGGTATATACCTGGAGTGTTAATGCACTAGAGCAGTCTGATGAACACTTCCAGCCATATTCGACGCTTAATGTATGCAAGAGTTATAACATATCATAACATAACGGCACACTGGGCCAGAAAGCACAGATGCTTGTTTAAGACCCATTTCCTCCTTCCTCTCCATGGTTATTAGTAATCGTTGCCTTTATAACCTGTAATTTTTAACGGCGGTTCATATTTGCGAAAGTTAGAACTTTCACTCTCATATAGTTACTAAATTATTAAAACGGTATATATATATATATATATATATATATATATATATATATATATATATATATATATATATATACCTATATGTTTTTATAATTTGATAGCTACATGACAGTGAAAGTTCTAACTCTCGTAATACGAACCGACGTTAAATTTTAATTCATAGAAAGGTTGAATGATTGATTGTTTTATAACAAAGTGACTTTGCTGCCTCATTTACTGATTAATTTAAATTAAATATTTGATTGTATTTTGGTCAATTAACTGAGTAATCTCTTGATTTTTGTTAGGAGGAGTGATACTTTGCTTTAGGGATTGACTAATTAATTAAATTTCTTAATTAAATTATTAATTAATACTTAACTTACATTAATTATTGATAGTAATAGATACTAATAGATTTATATTAAGACAGATATATATACATAGATAGATACTAAGTATTTAGTATGTTAACAATGATTATTATATTTATTAACGTTATAATATTTATAAATTAATATATGACTAATATATTATTTTTTTAATTAAATTATATATATATTATTATTTTAATATATTATTTGCTCTCCAGCGATTCAATGCAGTCTGCTTCAGTGGCACTTTGGCTAAAGCGGCTTCCCAGAGTGCAGAGGAATTATTTTAATCGCTTTTTAAAAACTTTTAATTAAATAAAGTCTCTTTTATCTTATTTTTCAGGGACCTTTACAGCCCAGGGCATTAAAAATATATTATTATTTATAACATTTTATTTTTATCTATTATTATTTATAATAATTTATTACACATTTATTCAAAATTGACAACTGGACGGCATCACGAGAAATCTTGTCAATTGAACATCCAGGGATAGAGGCAAAAGGACCTGCATGGAAATAAAGTGCAGTGTAGGATTTGAATTGGAATTGAATTATTGCTATGTTTGACTGATGATGACCGGTAGAGTTCAGTCTGTAATATCTTCAGGCCAAACAACCGCTGAATCAACAGCATTAAGATACGAACGTGTAAGGTTAGCGAAGATTACTCTCAGATAATAAGCGGGGAATATTGTTATTATTATTCTATTTAAGAGCAGTTATATCGAATACTACATTTGATTCGCAAATTTGAAACAATTAGATTCATACCTGTACGAAGAAAATATTAAGTCAATTCTATTTTACAAGTCCATGTTACATCCTCAAGAAAAAGTTTTGAGCAGTATGTATCGGCGTAATAATATTGGCAATTGAAAAACATGAGTAATGAGAGAGTGTTAAAGTAAAATTATTGAGAATTAACGTAATGATTGAGTGCTTCAATGCAGTATTTTGGGAGCCGCCATTTATGAACTTCTAGAATGCTAATCTTTTACAGTATTACTTTCATGGTACTGGATTTCTAGTGAAACTTTCTGCTTTTTTGCTACATGAGTCTGTGCATTGAAAGGAAAGTTAGAGTGAAAGAGAAAGAGCAGAAGTGATAGAGATGAGAGCAAAGAGAGAGAGAGAGAGAGAGATAAAGAAAGAGAGAAGTTTGATGAGTTTATTCTTCAGAACGAAGTAACTTATCTACTTGCAGCATCTTCGATAGCGAGCTTGAGGCGGAACAAGGAACTTCTACGCTCTGTTATCTAAAGTTACATCGACATCTGCTTCTTGCAAATAGAAAGATCTGTCATAACAACGTAACGAAGTGCAAATACGAGCAGACGTGGCTCAGTGCATAATGCACTTTGTGTATTAATCGCTTCCGTATTGGTAAATTCCACCAGGACGGATCACAAAAAGGCTCGTCCACAAACAATAAACTACATGTAATAGAACCCCGAAGTTTATGCTAGGATACATTGACATCGTAATACATGTATACAAGAAAAGAAGATAGAAATATATTAAGCGAAAAATATTAAACACGAATGAGGTTGTGGTAAGAAGAAATGATGCGAAAAAAGAAATGAAAAATTGTTTAGATTTTAAACGTGTTAGAAGTTAAAAAGGCAAAATTCTGGATGACAAATTTCAGAGTTTAACATCATTCAATAATTTAGCAGGTGAAATGCATATGCATTTAAAAATGTAATTTTACTCTATTTTCTTTAAAATTTCTAGAATATAGATTATTTTTGTCATAGAATAGTAATGTAAAAAAGACCTGAAATGTTAGTACTGTCTACATTTTTATTATTTCACTATTCAAGCTCTTTTTGTAAAATAGCTTACGATTTATGGTTAGATTTTTTAATGGATATTTTCATAAGTTACAGAAAAGTGAATTCAGACATCGCAAACTCACCACTCGATGGTGACGCTTTAACCAATACGTCACTCAATAAGTCGGTAAGATACTCGACCGCGTATCAATAGATGCGGATTCAAATCCTGTGCTCTCCCGTCACTGATATCGCTTTCGAGTGAGGAAACTGACGTTAACCTTAGCTTTTTAGCTTTTTACTTGGCTCAGCCATTTGAAGCCATCTATATGCACACGACAAGCGTGGATATGTACGGGTATCCCGGGTGAATATGAATGCGAATGAGGTCTTGGGCAGCTATCCTTTGGGACTCGACCGGAAGCTCAGAATCCTCTAGCAGGACTCACGGGATCAAAGCCACTGAATTCCTGCGTCACTCGCTTCGCTTGTAACACATGCTACCCTCTGTCCATCCATCTACTCCTATCTATTCCACTATCTACTTATCTGACAGTCTACAATATTAAATACAGTGAATTTTTTCCGACTCAATAACGAGTGCTGTCTATTCCACTATCTACTTATCTGAAATTCCATCATATTAAATCAATGAATTTTATTAGACTCCATAACGAATACTATCTATTCCACTATCTACTTATCTGACATTCCACCATATTAAATACAATGAATTCTATCAGACTCCATAATGAATAAATTGTTTATCAATCGATGGATTTTCAGCGAAATAGAAAGAAGGAGAGACGAGTAAACTAAGAGTACTCTATCGATCTGTTTTATTACTTTTGACACTAAGACTTTGTCTCAATCATACCGTATTGCAGCCCGTTGATTTATTTATTATACTAATTTCGGTACGACATGTATTTCGAGACTTATTAAAGTATGAACCCTGCACCTAGATTTTTGGATAATGCTAGCTTAGCGTATGTCGCTCTCGCTCAATTATAGTTTATTTTGAATAGAGTTACGCTCGAATTCTCCTTCTATAAAATTCGGTCGACTGGTAAATCCAATTCAACGGAAAGTAGTCATATTAGTGAAGTGAAATATTTCGGCAGAGTACGTCCTGAGTTTTGAACGTTGAACCTATGCTCTGGTGGCCTAGGGGATTTTTCTTTCAAAGCTGTCAACACTCGGCCTTTCAATGTGGTCTCTAATCCATATACTAACCGACCTCTAAAGTAGCTTAACTTGGCTTATAGATGCGCAGCTTAGCCAACGGCGCTAAATCTCGACCCAATAGTCAATAAGGGAGAATTTTTCATAGTAGTCCTATCTCTAAATACCTCTTAATTAGAAACATAATAATAGTAATAACAAAGATTTAACGTCCATTTCCTCATACAAGGATGATGTCAAGGACGTCATTAGTAATCTGGTAGCAATACATGTCTCCTGCTTCATCAAAATTTTAAAATTGTGTTCAGCTTTGAAAAATACAAAAACACTCAATTTTTTATCCGATATATCGCTTCAGCATTTGTAATAATAGAATAAATATATTTAAGCTATAAAAATCAGAATACCTCAAGTAGTCCAAAAGGAACAGCTAGATTATCATAATCATAACGGCACACTGGGTCAGGAAGCACAGATGCTTGTTTAAGACCCATTTCCTCCCTCCTCTCCATGGTTATTAGTAATCGTTGCCTTTTGATGGCGCATCAATGCGGATTTAAGAATAACCTTCCATCACCCTGAGATTTTTTCCTTCCTAAGCTTTTACCAACACTCGGTCTTCCAAGGTGGTCACCCACAAAGTACTAACCGAGGTCGATGCAGCTTAACTTCGATAATTGACTCGCAACTAAACCAAGTGCGCTAATCCCGCCGTCTAAACTGTGGCTCATATGGGGACTATGAGTGACTATTATGTATTCTATCATATATTATGAGTGACTGTTTAAAGTTTTTGCAAAATTTAATCTACAGTTATTTAAATTTTCAAATCTAAACTGACTGAAATCAAACAAATTTAGAACTGCTATGCTACACTCTTATCTGCCTGATAATCTGATGTCTTGCATTATTTTCATAATTTCTTAAAGCGTGCACCGTAATCTTTCTTGTTTGAGACGTGGTTACAAAATCCCGATTTAATTACAAATTTAAGTCCTTTCAGCAGCTCATCTCACATGCAACCTAATCTTCTTCATTATCAATGATTTGCTAGTTTTGTGAAATCTCTCTCTCTCTCTCTCTCTCTCTCTCTCTAGTGCTCTTGGCAGGTCAAGGTATATATTCATATATTCATACTCACATGCTACTAAGATCTTTATTTAAATAATGTCAATTTGTATTATATAAGTTAGAAAGATCTATATTTCCGTTTATGATATTTGAGTGCCTATGTTAGTGATTTATGTTTTCTTGGTTGCTTTAAATAAATTTTTATTTTTTATTTTTTTGGTTTACATTATACCAGTACTCGATAATGGCATTAGTCTGATATACGGTTTCATGACACATTAATTTTATATAATACTATTCATTTCCATGAATTTTTATTTACACATTTATTTGTGTGGGAGCTAGTTCAACAATTTTTGCGTATTTTACATGAGTTATGAATGCGCACGAACGATTTAACACACGCAGCAGTTTCGCCTTAAATTAGCTAATCCTAGCCGCAAGCCAGGACGTATAAGCCCATGAATGGATGGAGAAGCGGCTAATGCCGGATAAATGATGCTAGGGAGAATTAATGGCGAAGAGCCGGCGTGAGAGATAAACATATGTCGTGGTCGATAAACAGCGGAGCGGTAGAGCATCGATCTGATTCGTGTTTGATTAAAGTAGAGCCACTCGTCTACAGCAGCGTCGTCGTAGTACTTGTGAGTTTACACAAGGATATTGGTTTATATACATGCACACGGGTTTAGATACATGTCGACGATAGCTCCAGATACGCGCGGTCGTGTTGGATTTACTTTTCAGACGATACGAATGGAATGGACGGAGTTAAGGAGGAGAATTCTACCCCGACAATTTTTTCTTTGTTTTTCTTACATGTTTCATTTTTTACTTATGTTTCAATGCTTTGCTTGCATGTTTCATTGGTTTACTTATATGTTTCATTGTTTTACTTGCATATTCTTTGTTTTATTTACATGTTGCTTTGTTTTACTTACTCTTTCACTGTTTTATTTAAATGTTTCATTGATTGTTTTATTTACGTGTTTCTTTGTTTTACTTTCGTGTAGCATTGTTTTATTTACAGATTATTTTCGTTACAAAGTATCTTAAATGTAATCCATATGCATATCCGTAATGATAACTTATGGGATAAAACTCGACCACTTGTACTCCATGTATGGAAGACCTTAAATTCAGCTATACCAGATGCTGCTCTTTTACGAACTCCTCTGGCCTAATTTTTACTCCCTTTAGGCCTTCTTAACATCTAAAGAACACAACTTTAACTTTAAGTACAACATATATTCAAAGAGTGAAGCCATTGTAGGCATCAAAACATCTTGTAAGGAGAAAAGATGGAGATTATAATAATGAAATATTTGTTTCTAATAACGGACTGATTTGACCAAGAAATTTTACAATAGGGATGATCAGTGAGAATCTCCTGTTTATTTTTCAACAAGGCTGATAGAGCTCTAAAATGCAGTTTTCAATTCTCCTAAAAATTCTCTTATCCATATTCACTTTTGTTTTAAAGCTTCAAATGCCCAGGCTCGTTGCATTCAATTCATTGATATACAAGATAATACACTTCGGCTTACACAAATCAACAATATTTATTTCTAGTCTAGCAATATCTTAACGCAAATATTTAGTCTTCGAATGTCATAACAGCTTGGGGTAACAACATGAAATTTTAAATGACTGATCCTTAAATGAATTGAACCCTCGTGGGTTCGAATCCCAGCCGCGCTGATCTGAGAGTAAAATCTCGGATATTCACTGGACTGGTTACACGGAAAATGTAATAAATTGCCAAACGGTTTAAACATGTGGTTATAGAAAGTGATAGATATCACCATAGTTGATAATTTTACTATAATGCGTGTTTGCTTAGCGGACAATTAAATCTAAAACATGCACATGTAAAACACGAAGAAAATACTTTTAAAGGAGCAAAGCTACAGCAGATGAGGTCAAAGACAGATGGAGATAATTTACCACAACAACAATTAGGCCATGTTTCACATTTCATGACGGAGACCTAAACCCTTCGTGAATAACTTCTCAGTCTACAGCTCCATAGATCAGATATTTTCATTTATTTTATTTATTTCATTTATCATAAGCATATCACAACTGTCATTTAAAATAGGCAGTTAAAGCGCATGAACGGCAATAAAGGCCCACAAGTGACATTTACATCCGAATTTAAAAAATGAAAAATCGTTGCATTACTTATAAAGTATGTTCAATAAAATTCTTAGTGTATGTCATAATTATGAGTCAAGATTAATTTAGCAGATCATGTTGTTGTTGCTTGTTGTTGTTGTTTGAACATGTTGTTGTTGTTGTTGTTGTTGTTTGAACATGTATTGTTATAGTGCGAGCATTTCATGCACTACAACAATACTGATTTTATTTAAGAGCGCAACAGTTTTGTTTTATCTGCTGCTAAAATTTACCTTGGAATATTTTTTCCTTCGTGTTCATGAGTTGCGATCAGTGCCAAAACCTTCCTTTACATCAGTACTACATCATTCTTGTTTGGCCCCGGATTTCACATTCTAAAGGCTTAATGATCTTTTAGCTTATTTCTAATCGATTTGGCTTCTGCTTCAAAGTCCTCGATGTTAACATGAACGAAATTAGCAAAATGTCTGTGCGTTATTTGACTACTTTCTATTTTAAACTGATCATTATAATCTAAGAGCACAATTTTTCTCAATTATACTTTATTGCCTTTGAAGAGGGCCTTGAATCATAAACCAATATTACCTTGAATTTTTTTTATCTTCACATGGGCTGATATTTCCCTTAAAAATTGAAATACTGACGGTCATTCTAAGTTTTGCATTGTACGTAAGGCCTGGCTACATCGCCGGTGTGAATAACGTAGATGACACTCCCTTTTAACGCAAACGACAATATTAGAAACTCCATTTATTAGCTGCTGTACACAAAAACATTTCCTACCCTGGTGAACCAATTACATCTGAATAGAAATATAAACCGAGAGTTCATTTCACTCGAAAATTCTCGAACAATGCTGTTCCATCAATACACATAAAATATCTCTGAGAGAAAAAAGAGCCTGTCTCAGCGATGACAATATTATTGAACGAATATTTCTTTCTGAATTATATTTCAGTTTTCATACCGGCTCAGTTTACATTAACATCTGTTAAATACTGTTAAACTTCTTTTCACACTAACAAACATACGTGTGCACAATGATATAATGATTTTAATGGCAATAATAGCTATCGTAATTCTTATAATAATAGTTATGATGGTGTAAGTAAAAACAGCAACAACAGTAGCAGCAACAACAACAGCAATAGCAAGAACATCAAAAACAACAATTAAGAGAGAGAGAGAGTGTCCTCACATTGTTTAACCTATTGGCAGGTCCATGGCATATAAAATAACACTGAATCTACAATCCATTCTGACGATTTTTGATCACCGGGCTTTCGTCTAGGACATTACTAATAGTACATTTCATTACAATAGTAGGTTACATTTCTCAGCACATCTTTTGCAGATTGGTCTGGGTAACTTAATCTCTAGTGATGTGTGCTGTGGGGATGTCCCTGACATCATCCCTGGATGAGGAAACGGACGTAAAACCTTTACTATTATAATTATTAAAACACCCCTTATCTCTAATAAAAATTTCGTAAGATAATCTCCTGTATCTACTTGGAGCCATCCATCAAGCGCAAGGCATCAGATGTTCCTAGATTAAACATGACTGGTGTTCCTGTGGGGGGATGCTCTCCAATGTGGAGTGCTCCTGTGGGGTGTTCCAGTGGATGGGGTGCTCCAGTGGGGTGGGTGCTCCAGTGGGGTGGGTGCTCCAGTGGGGGTGGGTGCTCCACTGTGGGGTGTTCCAGTGGAGGGGTGGGAGGCTGGAGTGGGGAGGGGTGCTCCAGTGGTTTGGGGTGTTCCAGTGCGGGTGTTCCATTGGGGTGGGTGCTTCAGTGGGATGGAGTGCTCCAGTGGGGTGTGAGCTCCAGTGTGGGGTGTTCCAGTGGAGGGGTGGGAGGCTGGAGTGGGAAGGGTGGTGACAGGGCAATTAGGGTCCCGGGGCGTGGAGAGATTAATTCATTGACGCTGATCAGAGCAGGCGCAGCTGTCTCATCAAGTCAATCCATAGGACTGGGACTTCCGGCCTTCACATGATCCTGAATATTCAGGATCGTGAGGAGGCAGACCTAGAATAGGGACATTGAATGGTTTTATAGCAAATTTTTAAATGGAGGTAAATAGCAAAACTTGGAATAGAATCGATTCTTACAATTATTTGCCTTAGACCTTATCTCACGTACTTTATCCTTCCTAAAACACTATTCTCCCTCACATATCCGACACGTCTTCTGATTTGAACTCAACTGCGGAGCACAGGTATGTGACAGAAAAAGGCAAGAAAATGTCCATCGATATTTTGGATATTCTGGATATTCTGGTTATTCTGGTTATTCTGGGTATTCTGGTTATTCCGGGGGTGCGTGATTGTCTTTCGTGTTTTTTTTGTAAATGATACCACTAATAGAATTAATTGATACGATTCATATTCGAAGCACCACTTACAAATACAGTGCTTTGTCCCTTTGTCCCTTAATTGCTTTCAGACTTTATTTATAAAATAGAGAAATGAGAAATGGAGTGAGAAATTATATAATCTTGTTATTATATAATCTCCTCAATATTACTAGTTTATATCTCCTCAGCACATTTCTTTTGCAGATTGGTCTGGTTGAATTGATCTGTAGTGATGTGTATGTTGAGGACGTCCCTGACATCATCCCTGAATGAGGAAACGGACGTTAAACCTTTATTATTATTATTAATATTATTTATTATTATTATTAATTGCTAATAGTATCAGTTGTATTAGTAAATTGTATCAGTTGTACAATTACTTATTATATCAGTTGTATCATTAATAGTGTCAGTTGTATTTGTAATTGTATCAATTGCAATGCATGTAGTAATATCAGTTACATTTAAGTATCAGTTGTATTAATAAATGTGTCAGTTGTATTAATTGTATCAGTTGTATTATTCGTACCTGTTGCATTCGTAATTGTATCAGTTGCATGAGCTTGGAGACCTGAATAGTTGACAGTAACTGGAGACTATCCGTTGCTATCAAAACACGGGTTTGGTAAACAAAGATAATGTTAACGTACGTTTCCTCATACGAAAGCGATGTCAGTGACGGGAGAGCCCAGGATTTGAACCCGCATCATACTGATCCGCGGTCAAATATCTTACCGAAATCGTCACAGGCTCCTGCCAGTCTTCAAAAATATGATTACATTTTCAACAGTTCTACATGAGTATATAGTTCTAATAGAATCATGTATATGGAAGATTATTTATTTTTTTATCTTAGATTCCTCAATGTGACGGCATACCTTTCTATACTTATCCCAAGCACATTCCAAACAAGGTGCGAGGACCATTATTTAGTAGCAATCAATTCTCTCTGATAAATTACTCTGAAAAATGTACGATATTATAGGAAAGCTACTCTGTATGCCATTCAATGAAATTCTTATGCGGCATGAATTGATTTTAGTGGACATCAAATATGAACGGAAGAAATCAAAAATTTCTGCAGAAAATGTCAAAAAGAATATATCTTAAAGATATCATTATATATACATTAAGTGTCTATTTAATATATTGACACCAAGAATATAGTTTCTTGAGGAAGCCACCGAGAAAATTACATGTATAATTATGGAAATTAAAATCTGAAAATATTCGACATTTTATATATTAGACTGTATAATAAGTAGGAAGGGACATAGAAACTCGATAGCTGCATATAAATTAAAGCTGGTAAAGCTAAGGTTAGCGTCAGTTTCCTCACTCGAAAGCGATATCACTGACGGGCGAGCCCCGGATTTGAACCCGTACCATCTGATCCACTGGCTCCAACCAGTGGCAAAAATTATGCCAGTCTGAATTAAAAGAACATAGTTCTTATTGCACTCAATGGTTTACTTTCACTTAAATTTTCTAAATATGACAGCTGAATTATCGAATTGGTAGCAAGCTTTTCTGTTAATCTGAAGCCCACGGGCTCGAAGCCCAGTCGAACATTCACATACAGTACGCTTATGCTGTAGAAATCAGGCGTTAAACGTATCTCTAAATTGTTTTAAATAAACGTAAACGTATTTACATCCGTAATACACAAGTATATGTACGGTAACCACAGGTTCTATATTGCTGAATAAATTTACCGTTATTATAGATCTGCACAGAAGCAAAGCTGCATATTTTGCTCTAATGGTATTCGTTATAGTACTATGGAAGCAGAGATACAAGTTTTGAAAATAATTATGTTTGGAACATCGTCAACAGAAAGCGATCAACAATGTTCAATTCCAAGTTAGTCTTATATGACGAAACCAAGCATTACAAATGTTCTTTATTAAGAGCATAGAGAATGTAGTTTAATGGCATTCAAGGAATATGGAGCATACTGTGCTCCATCCAATCTATCAACATTCGCTACTGGTTGGAGCTAGTGGCGAAAACAAAGATCTGAGGGAATATTTTAACTAAACCAACTTGACTACTCAACAACCTAGTTCTCTACAAGAGCAACTTCTGATTACTTTTTCAATTGATGCTTATCTTTCTCATAGAGTGTTTCTTTATTTTCACACTCTAATACTCGTTTCCTCTCCATCTATCCCAATATTTCTAATTACTATCTCTTTTCACTGGCAGGAGCCAGTGGCGAAGTCGGTAACATACTCAACCGCGGATCAGTATGTGCGGGGTTCAAATCCTGGGCTCACCCGTCACTGACATCGCTTTCGAGTGAAGAAACTGACGCTAACAATAGCTTTAACTTTTAATTTTTGTTAACTGAAATGGAAGAATTTTAAATTTAGCCTACGTTTGACCATTTTAACCATAATTCCATATGGAATTAATTCTCTTAGTGCACCTCTAGCTGGCATATAACGGGCATTTGATATATAACGCCTCCACACTCCTCTGTCTTCCGCTTTCCTCTTCACGTCCACACATGAGTGTATCTTTAAATCATTTAACATTCCTAATCTCGGCTTGTCTCTGTCTCTATTTCCGTTATTTTATATATACTTATTTTTCCTATATTAGAAGTAATGAAGTACTGAATTATCGTCAATGTTAGTACTGTACGGTTCCCCGTGTTGTGTCCGGGTTGTTTGAAGAATTGACCAACCGGTGACTGCACGTGTCGTAGAAGGCGACAAAGCACTAAGATCCATACCAACGTCAGAAAGGGCATTCGGTTGGTGAGCGCCTAGGCTCCAGAAATTGCAACAAAAATTTAAACGAATGGAATTCTCAAATAGGGGATTGGCTGGTGGTGTGGTGTAGGACAGAGAGGATTTGAGACAGTCTATTTGTATCCCGACCCTGGCTAATCTGGGATTCAAGGGAGGAGGAGGATGATGATGATGTTAGTACTGTATGAAAACCACGAGAACATCTAAAGACCTTCAGAGAAACTTAAAGGAAATTTTGAATCGACTCCACCCACTCGTCCCTTCCTTTTATCCCTCTATTCCACTTCCAGCTGTAGCCTCCCGCTGCTAAGATGTCGAAGATCGTCCGTCGTCGCTCCGCATTTAGCTTCACCTCCTGTAACACATTCCACATATCTTGTCGCCTCCACCCGAGCTACATGAGACGTGGAACCATCGATTGAATGCAAAGCGTGATGATATCATCCCTAGCAACTTAATTAACTGGATGCAACGGTGTATGTATATATATGTGTATATATATATATATATATATATATATATATATATATATTATATATATATATATATTATATACCTAGCTACATGTATATACGTATATATATGGTATATATTCATATATTCATATTCATGTATAAACGCATATGTAAATGATATATATATTGATATTTATGTATTTAAACGTATTTATAGATATACATGTATATAAATATCTATATATACGTAGATATATATACATACAGCATATATAGATTACATATATTTAATATATACACTTAGATTATATTTTTATTATATATATATATATATATATATATATATTGTGTATATATATATATGCGTGTATATATATATATATATATATATATATACATGCATATATAAAGACCGATATACATGCATATATATATAAATATACATGTATATATATATATATATATATATATATATATATATATATGTATATATATATTTATATACATATGTATATATATATATAACACTTGCAATAAAGAAACCAACATTAAAATTCACTGCTGATACAGCTCCCTCTCTCCGATTTTGAATTAGAGATTTTATAATGGGTTTTGATGTAATATAATGAATTCATCTTCGATAGCAACCACGCTTTACGATGCGAATGCAAAATATTTGTATTGAAGTTTACTATTTGCTTTATGTAATGTATCTTCTACTCTAATAAAAGTGGCCACACACGATCAAATTTATCTCAACAGATATCTGTTCAGAAAATTTAGGTAAATTTAAATTCTGTCACAGTTTCAATGTGTCTTCTTATAGTTATTTATCGCATAAACTTTATAAGTTTCAAATATCCTGGCTTTGTTGCTGTTGCTCTTACAGCAGATATTGTTTGCTGCAAATTCGAGTTTTTGTTAAAAATTTGCATTTTTTGTCGAAAGTTTGCTGACGGATAATTTGAATAAGACAAAATTAATAGTCAGAAAATTCAGTAGGTTCAACCCAGGGGGCTGCGTCGCCTCGATTTTAATTAAACGTTTTCTCGACAAGCTTCAAACATGGCGGACTATCCTCTCTCTGTCTATATAATATCGACTGCAGATGACATCTTCGTCACACATTTGCTCTAATGCAATCCAACGGAAGCTCTACAGCAATTCTGACCGGGATTCTTAATGAATGCATATTAGTGTAACAGAGCAATGATGCTCACCCGGAAGGAATTTAGGATCCCATGTGATGTTACTATAGGAACACAAATAATTTACTTGTAGACTTAATACCTGTTATTTTATTTAGTTACTTATTGGAGGCCTACTTAATTTAATTATAAATTAACTTATGCAATTTTCAAAAAACTAATGGATAAGTTTATTCCGACTCTTGTAAAACTGAGATTCAATGGATGATGTTAATCCATGATAATATAGCTTGTATAACTAATGTTAACGTCAGTTTCCTCGCTCAAAAGCGATGTTGGTGACGGGCGGGCCCAGGTTTTGTAGACCGCACATACTGATCCGAGGTCGAATATCTTACTGGCTGCATCCATTGGCGCTGTCGGTTTATGATATAAAGTTTGTGATGATGATGATGATAATCCATAAAATGTGATATAGTTTGTGAAAGGATTTTACACATGCTTAAATTAACAGTTTGTGAGGAGTTCGAGAGCTCGAAATATTTAATTAAATTTAAAATAGATATTCGCAAAGATCAAAGCAAAAAGATATATTTTACAATATTTAATCACTGAAAACATCGTAGAACAAATATTCTAATGAGAAAACCACAAATCGCCCCATTCCTTATAGAAGCTGTCTCCAACCCCTACAAGTCCTCACCAATCACAGGGCTGGATTTAGTACACTCGGTTAAACTTCACGGCAATTGAATGAAGTTAAGCTCCATCGCGCCCGGTTAGTCCTTTGTGGGTGACCACCTTGGAAGTCCGAGTGTTAACAGCTTTGAAAGAAAAATCTCGAGGGTGTTGGAAGGTTATTCTTAAATCCGTGCCGGTTACAAATTATGCGCCAAAAAAGGCAACGATTACTAATAAGAATGGAGACGATTACAGGAAATAAGAGAAACTACAAAAACAGCAACCATGAAAGTAAACTATGTAGCACATGCGGTGTATCATGTGTGTAAATATATTTATCTCTCTCTTCAATGCACTGCCAAGTGGCAAGATCAAGGTACATTTTCATACTCAAAGTCTGCTTTCTCGCTCCATAAGAGCACTCCTTAGATCATCAAGTTAATCCCTTCATACAGTCTCTGTCTTATGTAGCCTATAGAGCAAATGTGTGTGACTACTAGAACAACTAAAATCCACTGGCCGCGGCATTCCTCAATTTAGTGACCACAGCACTAGATGTTTCCAACGTATCAGTTCACAGACTCAATTTGAAGTTGACTTATCAGTTAATTAGTTTCGGAAATATAAAGCGAAGCTGTCCGTCATGTTTTTATGAATTTACATCCAGTACATATACATAAAAAATCTAGTCAGAAATTTTATTTTTAACTTCCTTATCTGATATCAGTTAATTAAAGTTATTTTAGAAATCTGAGCAACAGTTTCTTTAAATATATAATCTTTATTAACCAAATTCAAGGCTGCATGAAAAACACAACGTAAATCAAAGTATATAAATCTATATCAATATAGTACAGAAAGTAATCCTTTTCATCTAGTCATGCCAAAATGTTTTCACAAGATTCTTTTGCTTTCTATTGACTAGGTTAATCTCTGTGTAGTATAGACGAAGTTAACGCCAGTTTCATCTTTCGAAAGCAATATCAGTAAGAGACAGCTAAGGATTTGAACTCACACACACTGATCCTCTGCCGGGTATTTTTACGACATCCCACGGGCTTCAATAAACAACTTATAGAGATTCGCAGATAATAGCGTCATGATTTTATTTAACAATGTTTTTCGTGATTTTAACTTAACAAAAAGAAAACTTTGAAATAAAAATAAATTAATACTGAGACCCCAAAATATCGATTTTCTCGCTAATGAATATATACCTTTTAGAACAATTCTATCAAAATCCAGTTGCTTCAATAAATACAGTTTGTCCTCTCAGCAAGTTCTTCTACAATTGAATGGATTGACAACGACGAGTAATCTCGCTAGAATACACAGGACGACTGGACGTCAATTCGCAATTTCTTCAGAGAGGGTGATCATATTTAGCAATAGAGTTAAATCGTTTTTACGATAATTATTATTATTATTTTATTTATTTTTTAGTTTATTATTTATTTTTTGTTACTTTTTTATTAATTATTTTAATTTTATTTATTTATTATTATTCTTATTTTTTTACGTCCCTGACATTGCGTTATGGCGAGGAACCGGACGTTAAATTCTTATTGATTGATTGATTGATTGGTTTTATCGTTTTCGGACGCTATTTTAACAATGATCAATCGTATATCAATCGCATCAATCGTATCGTATCGCTTGGAAAGAGGACATTTGAATATTTTCATTAAAATTTGCTACTGATTTATAAATAGTTATTAGCGTACTAGGATAGGATTATTATTATAGCTACTTATGATTGTCTTAACTACGTAGTTGAATATTACATTAGTTTCAGTCATCACCATCATTATCATCTTCCCTTAAATCTCAGTTTACAGTGGGACAGAGACGATTGGAGAAGTTCTATTCGTATCCCACGAATAGAACTTCTCCAATCGTCTCTGTCCCACAGTATACTCATAGTCAATCCCGATCAGTCAATTACATTAGCTTCAGTAAGATCGATAATATAATCAGCTTCAATGTTTGACCCACTGGATAGAGTATGATAGCATTTTAATCTTTCCTACTACTAACGGCGAAAATAAAATTGAGAAAATCTAATATCTTTAGCAAGTTATAGAGACAGTTTTACGTTATATGAATTTTATTATTGAAATACAACAAAAAACAAGTAAAACCAAGCAGGGAAGATCACCTCATACCCCTCCCACACCATGAGGCATTTTTCCAGAGGATTACAGTGTTTGGGTTATCGATCGACGCGTATTGTGGAAATCTTGTTACTTTTCTGTTAGCAATAATTTCCGCACAATCTCTCTCTCGAGAAGTCGCCTGAGAATAGAGACGCAGAACTGTGGAGCACTTGCCAGGATCTCAGTGTACCGAGCGTGGGGATGAAAAGATTGGGTGGTCAGGGGGGAGGGGGGAGCAAGGGAGGGCTAGAGGGCTGTGGGGAAAGCTGGTAAAGCCTAGGTTAACGTCAGTTTCCTCACTCGAAAGCAATGTCAGCGACGGGCAAGCCCAGGATTTGAACCCCGTAGATACTGATACTCGGTGGAGTATCTTAACGACTTCGCTTCGCCACCGGCTTCAGCGAGTAGAGAGAGAGAGGGGGGGGGGGGGGGGAGAGAATTGTGTTAATTAAACCAAAGAGAAATCATATCATATATGTAATTCATTTAATATTAACATTAAAATGAAAATTACAAATTAAATAGCAGAAAGTACAAATAATTAGCAAACATTGTACATGATTCATTTATGATCATGAAAATTACAAATTAATCCTTTTCATCTAGTCATGCCAAAATGTTTTCACAAGATTCTTTTGCTTTCTATTGACTTGGTTAATCTCTTTGTAGTATAGACGAAGTTAACATCAGTTTCATCTTTCGAAAGCAATATCAGTAAGAGACAGCTAAGGATTTGAACTCACACACACTGATCCTCTAAAGAGAAATCATATCATATATGTAATTCATTTAATATTAACATAAAATGAAAATTACAAATTAAATAGCAGAAAGTACAAATATTTAGCAAACAATGTACATGATTCATTTATGATCCAATGTCATTCAATCTAGTACTATAGTGAGAGCATGTCTATGCAAGAATTGCGCACTCTTGGAATATTGACGACTTGCTTTCTGGTCAGTCATCAACTGACCGTGTACGAGATGTATCGATTTTTGGTTAATTCATAGGCCTATATAGCTTATTACTATTTCTGAATTGCTATAATTAATAAAAACTTATAAAAATGCTTTCGATTACTACATACATGTATAGATTTATTATAAAACAATTCATTAACCAATATCGAGCATCTTAATCCTGTTGATTACAAAAAAGGAAATGAACATATTTATTTCTTAAAATATACGCTCTTTATTTGTATCTAAAAGTTTTCCTGTTAAAGCTATAGCCAAATTTACTGTCAGTTTCCTGCTCAACTAGCATGTCAATGACCGGGAAAATCACTGGATTTGAACCTTGCAACTACTGATCCGCTGTCGAATAACAAAAAATGAAAAAATTATAAAATTGTTGGTCATATACTCATCATAAAGTTCTTGGAGGACTAGAAGGCAGCATGCTTGACTGAGTTCACGTGAGATTTCAACCCCACTGGATCGTCTATGACAGCTCACTGGTAGGATGTAAAAATGCTAAACTTTACACTGAATAACTTGATTTAAGTCTGTTCATTCACTAAATATAACCGTTCGTGAAATTCTTAGCTTTTTAAATATTTAGTAAACCATCTTAGCTGGCGTAATTTCTCCCCATCATAGCCAAAAGTGCGAAGATTATGTTAGATTTCTTCAATTTTAATTGTATCAAACTGTGAATGATCAATGCACAATATTCAAACCTGAAAATACTCTGTCAAAATATTAAACCTTTCTAAATTCAACCTGAAAAATCGAGATTTTGAAGAATGATGTCCCGGGTATAAAGCCCTGCTTCAGAAACACTCGACATATGTGAAAATAGTTTTAAACATAACGTATATTTCTATTGCTTTGAATAGAATACTTTATGTCATGTAACTCACTGATATCTTCTATTGGAAGTGCTATTTAGAACGTGCATCTGCATTGATCTCTATATTTGTAGCGGATGTTAAATTCTATGTCCTATTTTATTTTATTTTTTCTAGAATATGCATATGGACTGTTTCAATGTCTGAAAAATAAATGACTGAATGATGAATGGAATGTGATAGGGTTTGTGCTAACTAATAAATAAGTCGTATTTGATACGTAACAAATTCGCACAGAAATAGAAATGTTTGTTAGTAGTAATAGCAGAGTATACGTGTATAGTTTTTGCTTTTGACCTTTGAATAGAACACCTTTAGCTATTTATATTTATCTCTAACTGTTTATGTGAACACACAACCAGCGAAAGACAGAGCAAGGCAAAGAAAGACTTGAGAACAACGAGCTTAAAGGCTTAAAGAATGAAGGACCTAATGAATGAATGAAAAAAGTAAATAGCATGATCGTATGAATGAATAATGGATGGTACGGAGGAGCGAATGAAAGAAACTAGACAATTAAATAATCAATTAGGGACGATCCAAAGAACAAAAAAGAGAACGAAAGAAAGAAGAAGCAGACGAATAAACTGGATATCGCAAAGATAACTACTTGAATAGAGACAAGTACATTACATACATCACAGATAATTTATAAGCTTCAATACTATCAGTCCTATATTGATGAGATTATGGCATCAATGTATATGTACCTGCATCAAACCTATGAAAACAATATCTTATGCTACACGCACTGCGTCTCTCTAATTCGTATCATTTCCCGGCGTAATGCACTTTCAGCACCGGTAATAATTCATTCACTGCGTTGGCGTGTAACGGAAGAGATATTCTATTATTCAAGCAGAAACCTCAAATTCTAAAACAGTATTACGCAACCGAGCGCATCTAAAGAGTTTCGTTTGGTCCTTGCTTCTATTTTAATAAGCATCCAAAGTGCGTCGACGCATGCATAATTTACTCTGTCCAAGCATTTATATAATTGAAACCTGAGTGAATATCAATGATTTTTCTCTATCCAGCACTAAATATACGGATTATAAATTTCTGGCATAATGGTAACATGATAGTACGGGTTAGATCACGGGAACACATCTCATCTCATCTCTAAAGTAGATTTCATTAAATCTAGCAGTTCCGTTTATTTCACGCAGGTATGAATTAATTTTGAATTGTTTTCTGGATTTTGCACCATTTTTTACCTTTCTTGATCGTCGGTTTTGTTGTGACTCCATAGTATTCGATGTTGTCATTGATGACAGTAGTAGTCTAAGTGTAATTGTTGTCTTATATTATCTTATTCATTCTAAAGTTTATTCCACTTCAAATCGTCGTTATTATTTCCCATTATGGAGCCTGGAACAATTACACTACGTGCAAGCCTAGTTATTATTAAATTATTATATACCTGTTAAAATCAAAGCTTAAAGCCTACTCGTTCCTAAACCTGTCTACTTTAAATATTGAAATTTAAGCCAATAGAATCATAATTATATAATTAATTATAATTATGTATTTTGATTTTATGATATGAATTATGATTTTATTATGAAATATGATTTTATTATGAATCCTGATTATATTATGTGGTTATATTATGAATTGTGGTTATATTATGAATTGTGGTTATATTATGAATTGTGGTTATATTATGAATTGTGGTTATATTATGAATTGTGGTTATATTATGAATTGTGGTTATATTATGAAACATTATTCTATTTTAATTATGATTATATTTTTAATTATGGGTATATTAAGCATGAATAATAGCAACAATAGTCATTTATGCAGTAGTCATGGTACATATATAATAGTATAACTTATTTATGCAGTAGTCATGGTACATATATAATAGTATAACTTATTTATGTAGTAGTCATGGTACATATATAATAGTATGACTTATTTATGCAGTAGTCATGGTACATATATAATAGTATAACTTATTTATGCAGTAGTCATGGTACATATATAATAGTATAACTTATTTATGCAGTAGTCATGGTACATATATAATAGTATAACTTATTTATGTAGTAGTCATGGTACATATTTAATAGTATAACTTATTTATGCAGTAGTCATGGTACATATATAATAGTATAACTTATTTATGCAGTAGTCATGGTATATATATATAATAGTATAACTTATTTATGCAGTAGTCATGGTACATATATAATAGTATAACTTATTTATGCAGTAGTCATGGTACATATATAATAGTATAACTTATTTATGTAGTAGTCATGGTACATATTTAATAGTATAACTTATTTATGCAGTAGTCATGGTACATATATAATAGTATAACTTATTTATGCAGTAGTCATGGTACATATATCATAGTATAACTTATTTATGCAGTAGTCATGGTACATATATAATAGTATAACTTATTTATGCAGTAGTCATGGTACAATAGTAACTTCGGTCTAGACTTCTTTATTCTCCTATCTACCTCGTTGCATCGAAGAAAACATATTCAGAAATGCACACGATAAACTGAAGAAAGATGAGATTTTGAGTACATTGTAAGTTCTTTGCAACTCTTTACTCGTCCAAAGAAGTGGGATATAATTCATCCAATTATCCGGGTGGAAAGAAATGCTTTGGCTGTTTTGTAGTCTGTGTATGGAATAACAAGACTAATAATTATCTCGCGGAAGCTTCGTGCCAACCAGTAGCATTTCAGGATTCCATGCTATCAATACGATTGTTTCAGTACTAACCGCACCACGCAATTGTCTATATGGCATAGTTGTCATAACATTTCATGACAACTATGCAAACGGATAGTTGTTACAATCATCCATATGCATAGTTTTAGCATAATTGTCAAAACTTTCATAACCGATATGCTTATGCACAGATGTTAGTTTTATAAGGTTAGATGTCTAACTTTGAGAGTTGTACTTTTGCATATAGCTGGCGAAAATGCATTTTCTTAAATAATTTTAATAGCAAAATGCAATGAATTTAATTATTTAAGAAATTTAATAATTAGTAGATTTTGACAGGATAGTTGATGTGTTGTGGTTAGACAGAATTGTTTTCTCAGGGAATTACACCCCTGCCTATTAAATGTTAGTCGAAGTTGAGGAAGGTACAGGGGGCCCACCTCGTCATAAGCAGTATCTCCTATGAATAATAGTATATCAAAAGGAATGTTATAGATGATTTAAATATCCACTCGTATGTGGACGTGAAGAGGAAAACGGAAGATAGAGAAAAGTGGAGGCATGGACCATGGACCTGTCGATAGGCAGTGCACAAAGAGAGAGAAAGAGAGAGAGAGAGAGAGAGAGGTGATGTGTTAGCTAACTGACCTGTTGCTATAGAATATCATTAGTAGAATTTCGATTATATCAATCTCGAAATAATAATTAATACTAACAATATATTTAAAAGTGGAACAATGACAACAAGATATCGTCGTAACTGCAGTATAAGACTCTGCCTAGCATTTATGTGATCTTGATTTTAATACATTTGCCGCATATTACACCAACCAACCTCAGCACAGATACATTATTACTCTTCCTCTATGATATTCATTTTCGACGAACCTAGACATTAAATTACTGCCGATGATACATCACAACTAAATCACCCTTTTGTACTATATGTAGGCTATTAGACATCAGCAGTTAACAAAGCTATAAGAAGATGTACTTATAGAAAAGGCATTCTCAAAGACCGATGATCTTCATAACACAACTATACATTATACAATGAACGTACATTAGAACTATGCCATACTTTAGGCTATCATAAACGAAATAATTCCCGTGTTTTGCCCGGACACCGAATTCTGGAAAATATTTTAGTGAAGAGTATAATAAATTGATGATATCAGCAACTCTGACCACCATTAATTTTGTAGGAATTGTGATTCAAACGTTTCTTTGATTCTTTGGCTTGCTGACCATAGAGTATCATATCGGGCATTTACGGGACCGGTAAATGGACGTTGAAGTAAATTGCCTGCCAATTAAATGTAATATAAAATCTTATAATTATTATAATGAGCGAGATTTTACTCTAATATATGTATAGCGTTCTATTAACATAGACATTTCTCTGACTTAACTATAGTGCCAGTAGTAATGGTAACAATCCATTGGTACATTTGATCTCACGTTGCTTCAGCAATATTTCTATTGCGAAAACTAAAATAAAATAAGTATGTTAGTTAAAATTCGACAGTAAAATCATTGTAGAGTCCAAAATCAAAGAGTGCTCGGTTTTGGTTCGTTGGTAAGCGATTTCTATTCTATACTTCGATTTAAACTATTAAATCAACACACTCCCAATGCAGCATTTATACCTTTATTCTTTCATATGGTTGATTGGCCAAATTGTCATCTCATAGCCTATGAGGAAGTTCTAGAAATAGCTGGTACAGATAGACAGCTGATAATTGTATTAAGGAGTAGGAAGAAGAGTTAAATAGGACACATTCTAAGGTGGATAGTTTACTAAAATAGGTCATAGAAGGTAGAATGGAAGGAAATAGAGGCAGAGGCAGGCCGAGATTAGGAATGTTAGATGAATTAAAGACCCTCTCATATGTGGACATGAAGAGGAAAGCGGAAGACAGAGAAGAGTGGAGGCATTATATAACATGGACATGCCGGTAGGCAATGCACTAAGAGAGAGAGATACATTATACTTAGACATCGCACTAAGAGAGAGAGAGAGAGAGACTGTGAGCGAGGCGATGCAGGTTTGCATCCCAATCGAATAGTTCACGAATACACAAATTGAATTGAGGCTCTGAATTCTTTGTCTATTATTTATTAAGGATAGTATTTATTTATTTTTAGAGTGATAGTTTGAAAGTAGTAATGATGACGTTTAAGACTTATTTTCACATCATTATACAGAAATCATTGTAATATAATAATTTTCGTCAAAACAAAGATTATTTATCGGTAACTAACAAGATCTCCAAGGTATAAATCTAACAATATATTAGCAATTAAAGTTGCCCAATTACCGTTTTCACCTATTAGTTAGTCAACGATACATTAAGGTTAAGATGCCCGCAGCAAATATAGATTGACACCTCACGCTTAATTGGTTTAACGATGAAAATAATTTTATTGCATCGTGAAAAGCGGCAAATAGCCAATCAGGAATCCGAGAAGGAATATTCATTAACCATGGCTTGAAATTATTTATATCATTAGTGTATTTAACTATGAAATAGTGTCAATATGGGCTTAAGAGTTACTTTCTACTCATTCTCTATTTAAATTACTTTCGAGTAAGTTTTAACTTTTTAGTTGATATTGATCTTGTTCTCTTGCTAAATTTGTACCAAAATTATTTTAACCATATTATGTATATATTTGTAAAGCGCAATATCACAGAAATATACTATCACGATCACCTGCTTATATTCAAACACAGAGGATTCCATAGGACATTGCTATGAACGTATAATCAGTGATAATGAAAGACAGTCTTAGAAAGATAACATTAATCATCCTGTATGTAGCTCTTCCAATGAAGGAAATGGGAAAGTTATTTAATCCTCTCACGCAATTATAAAAAAAAACTAGCACGGGAGTAATGAGCTGAAGTGTCAAATATAGGTAAGCCTAAGCCTAAATACAAGAACAATACTCAGAAAAACTTTCAGTGATAATAATTTGGCAGCCGCATACTAATCGAGAAAAATATGTACATAAACATCCATATAACACATGAGCAACAGTAATTTAACTTACATTTGATCAACTGACGAAGGCCCCCTGAAAATTAACTTTTAAATACAAGCTGGTTTTCCAAATTTAGTCGTAAATGCAATAGTTGAACCAGTTTTAGTAAACTTCGAGGACATCTCAGTAATTATTTCAAATTATTATCTATTATTTCTTTTATTAAAAGAAGCTTCAAAGATTTCTTTTAAGTATTTCCTGATAAGGATATATTTTCATATATTACTTCTCGCAAATATTCTGCGTTAATTCATGCGGAAATATGAAGAGGCATCAAAGGAAATGTGGATTTCTAAGGACAATAATTGTCAATCCAAGAATTTCATGTGTACCAGTTGACTGACAGAGTTGATTGTTACATTTTCAGAAAACCAAGAGGTTCTATGGTCGGATCTCACTTAGAAAATTTTGCAGCTTCTATGCGATACCTCTTTCGAGGTTTCGCATAGAAGCTGCAAAACCATTAAATCATTAAACCATTAAAAATGAAAACCTTTAAACCAAATGTTTTAATTAACGAGCTCAAATGATTTAATTGCGAGCTCAAATAACGCAAATGACGAGGTGTTCGGCTAATTTCTAGCAAATGCCTGGGGTAGTGAGTGATTCCTATTAGTTGTGTGAAATTCATGTGGAATTATAAATTGAATACATAAACATCGATATTACAGTTATAAATTGACCGTAGATATTACATGAGGAAATATAGGCAGATAGCTTTCATTAATATTACTAATATAATACTACAATGCAGCTCTCATCAGGCAATATTATTTCAATTTAGAAAATCTATTTGGATTAACTGCCTTTAGCTGTGTTGCAAAATGTATGGTTAATTTCTTTAAACAGGATTTTAAGCAAATGTTTACAAAGTAAATATTTATTTAGAAAAATATTGTAACAAAACAAGGTCAATGATGTATACAAAGGTTTATAAATTTATTTCCTTATAGTACCCTCCCAAGGAACAGTTTTGAACTGCTCTCTGTTCTCTACAAATTCATTGTTAATGGTCCGTACCGCTGTATTCTTTTATCTACTATGATATATCGTACCGCTGTATTCTATGCTCTACTATGATATACCGTACCGGTGTATTATATGCTCCACTATGATATATCGTACCATTGTATTCTATGCTCTACTGTGATATATCGTAACCACAGTATTCTATGCTAAATTACGATATACAATAGCGCTGTATTCTATGCTCTACTATGATAGATCGTACCGCTCTATTCTATGCTCTACTATGATATACCGTATCACTGTATTCTATGCTCTAGTATGATATACCGTATCACTGTATTCTATGCTCTACTATGATATACCGTATCACTGTATTCTATGCTCTACTATGATATACCGTATCACTGTATTCTATGCTCTACTATGATATACCGTATCACTGTATTCTATGCTCTATTATGATATACCGTATCACTGTATTCTATGCTCTACTATGATATACCGTATCACTGTATTCTATGCTCTACTATGATATACCGTATCACTGTATTCTATGGTCTATTATGATATACCGTATCACTGTATTCTATGCTCTATTATGATATACCGTATCACTGTATTCTATGCTCTAGTATGATGTACCGTACCGCTGTATTCTATGGTCTATTATGATATACCGTACCACTGTATTCTATGCTCTAGTATGATGTACCGTACCGCTGTATTCTATGGTCTATTATGATATACCGTACCACTGTACGGATATTTTGATTAAAATATACAAACTGGGGCAAAACAGTCACCTAGCGAAATCTCAATAACTTCGAAAAAACTCAAACTATTTAAAGAGAAGTTTCGCTCGCTCTAGAGGAAGAATTTCTGCATACCTCTGGCAAATGTAGTGAACAAATATTCAGAAGTAACAAACGTACAGCTTTTCTGAGAAGAAAATGATAAAATAGATTTTAACAAGGTTTTTGTGAATAGTCAGACATTACATTTTAAGTAATTAATGGCCCTGAGATGGGCCGCTTACTTATGAGATTTAGTTATCTATTCAGTAGATGCTCAAAATGCCCACGTCGGCTTGAAAGCATGTCTACAGTCTTTTCGAAATGCAAGAATAGCTGGATTTATTGTCTCTTGAGGCCAGGCCAGGCTCATTATTTCGGTGCAGAAATTTTTTTACTGTTGTCTCAGTGCTGTATCAGACAAACTTAGATCGACAATTGATTGAGCTGTAGTTCATCTGAATAGAAGAGCTTGAAGCATACAATACATATCTGGTACCTTTTTTAGTTAAGTCTTGTTAAAATAATATTTACTCTAGCACTTGTCCATTGAAACGCTGTAATTTTATTAATATTGAATATATTTCTACCAAATTAGAAGGATATATGCAGCAATTCCTCCTCTAGAAGCTCCGAGAACTTTGCTTAAATTATTCGAGTTTCGACAAAGTTATAAAGATTTCGCTAGGGGATCATTGTTATGCCCCAGCCTGTAACGTCTGTCGCTTCTAAATTCTCTATCACTGAACCATTCAATTAGTTTTCTTACTATTAAATGTCACAAACACATGTAATTATAATCAGAGTCAACATTTTCTTCTTGAAATATAATTTAAAATATCTGATCAGGTATTGGAATGTTTTATAATGCATGGACAAATGCCAGGACTCTGCAAACAGGCATAAAAAGATGTTATTTTCGAGAGAATCTCATGAGTTGCTGCCCATCAAAGACGTTTGGCACTTGAGCGAAATGTTATCAGTTTACTTAAACTACGCTGTCGACACGGAAGTATCTGTTGCATGCTGAGCAAATAAAATAATACAATAAATAATACTGGCCGCCAGGATCCGTGCATTCACATATAGCGCTCATTTTATAACATGCTGCAGTACTTTCTAATCACTAATTAGATGAATTAAATACATCTACTAGGCCCTATTTGTAAAAAATAAATACGATTTCCGTTTACTACAAATGATCAACAAAGCAATTAAAGGTAGGTAGATGGGCACAGGAGTCCAAACATTGATAGAGAATCTGATCAATTGTAAAAGCTTACAATAAATGATCAACAAAGCAATTAAAGGTAGGTAGATGGGCACAGGAGTCCAAATATTGATAGAAGATCTGATCAATTGTAAGCTTTTACAATTGATCAGATCCTCTATCAATGTTTGGACGCCTGTGCCCATCTACCCACCTTTAATTGCTTTGTTGATCATTTGTTGTAAACGGAAATCGTATTTATTTTTTACAAATAGGCACAGTATTTTATAGCATTGTTTTATCATTGGGAGGTGATAGTAGTGCGTAACGGTTAGATTGTTCACCTCGGAAACTAGTGGCCTAGGTTCAAACTCAAAGTCAGTCAACAAAAAGCTGGTAAAACTGGTGGGGCCAATGTTAACGTCAGTTTCCTCACTCGAAAACGGTGTCAGTAACGGGCGAGACCAGGATTTGAACCCCGCAGATACTGATCAGCGGTCGAGGATCAACTAAAAGGTAACCCTGACAGGAATTCAAGATAGATTAATCTTGTATCCAGGGATGCAACAATTTGAGGCTATGAACAGCAAAGATGAACAATCATGGAAAGGATTCATTGCAAAGAGAGAGAGAAAGAGAGAGAGAGAGGGAGAGAGAGAGAGAGAGAACCATGATCATTTATTTATAACTGAATCCAAATATACACCAAGTGCATACAACGAGACAGAATACAAATAAAACGGCCGTCAGAAAGAGCACAATTGAGCTCTATCTAGCTGACTACCGGATGGCAGTACATGCCTCAATCAAGTGACTGACAAAAATTTGAAAAATATTCTTAAACCTTTGCTAACTTGTGGATCTGACAGAAAACAAAGGCCATTCAGAGATGGAATCTATTAAGTAGTCGAGGTATCTTTCATGAAAAACTGAACACTATTTTAGGTTGCTGGAAATTAATTTTTAATTTAAAATATAATAATGCTTTCTACAGCAATACATACTATAAATGATTTTAATACGATGTGTTTTGCAGTCCATGGCTCACAAATTTATTGAGTAATTAACTTGATTAATCTTAGAAACTCTACTTCAAATATTGAAAAATATATTATCTAAGAAAATTAAGGCAGCAATTAATTTTTACTATCGAAAGTTGAGTGATGCAGTAAAATTAGGACAATACAGTGCATTTCAAGTAATTATAAGTAATTGTAATCACCTGTGGATCGATCAGCTCTATCTGTGGATGAAGTGTGAATCGCCGTTAACCACACGAGTAAGAGTATCCCAATGTATTGCTCCAAACCCTTAGCCATGTTGTTATATCACGAGAAACGTAGTGCGATCTTTTATGAAGAATTAGTTATAAAATAGACTAATATCCGTTTCAACTTTAATATGATCTCAGCTTTTTTAAATAATATCCAACCACATCGATAATAATGTAAGATCTGTCGTATGCGTTAGTTAAAGTATGAATATGATAATGCATCATATAGTCAGAATTTTAGTTTGAGTAATTAATGAAGTATTATTGTAATAATAAAATAACAAAGTAATGTAGGAGTAATATAATGTAGTATAATATTAATAATAATAATAATAATAAAGGTTTAACGTCCGTTTCCTCATACAAGGATGATGTCAGGGACGTCCCCCATCACATGTCACTACAAATCGATTCACCCCAAACGATCTGAAAAAACATGTGCTGAAGAGAAATAAAAGATCCTAAACAGTGCCGGTCCGGTGATCAAAAAACAGTCAGGCAAGATGAAATAAAATCTATGGTGGGAATAGATGTGTTTTCAACATATTATATTGCAATATTATAATAATAAAGTTATATTGCAATAATTTATTAAAAGCTATAGACTAATAAAACTTGACAAACTATAAAAATTTAAAAAATTATTAAAACTCTGTAATTCATAAACCAATTAGTGCTATAATTATTATCATTTAAGTAAGCCCAATACGTTGGAGCATAAAGTGTGGATATGGCACAGCCTTGTCTGATGCTAATAATTACTATACCGATGAAATGATAAAGCCTTATAGAGAGTGACACAAGACTGACTAGCTATATGTAGCTTGAACATGTCACTCAGTTGAGCACAAGCGAGCGAGCGAGGGAGAGAGAGAAGGCGAGAACATGAAAAAGGAAAACATTATTTTAATCTTATCTACGTTTTAACTCCGTTAAGCAAATAAGAATAGAAGGTAGAATAGAAGGAAAAAGAGGCAGAGGCAGGCCATGATTAGGTATGTTAGATGATTTAATGACCCACTCATATGTGGAAATGAAGAGGAAGTCGGAAGACAGAGAAGAGTGGAGGCGTTTTATACCATGGACCTGCCAGTAGGCAGTGCACAAAGAGAGAGAGAAGCAAGTAACACTATTTGTAGTTTCTTCTAACAGACAGGTACTCTGCTGGGTCGCAGACACAGACTGGACTGGGCTGATTGAGTTCTCAGTATTATAAGTGAAACTGTTGGAGTTCATGCGCTGATGAATTACTGCGCAGTAGCCGTGACTGTTCAACAGTAGCTGGGAGACATGAAATACGAAGTTTGGTTTAATTAACATAAAAACTTATATATATATATATATATATATATATATATATATATATATATATATATATATTATATATATATTGACTGGCTGGAGCCAGTGGTGAACTCCGTAAGATATTCGACCGCGGATCAGTAGATGAGGGGTTCAAATCCTGGCCTCGTCCGTCACCACTGACATCGCTTTCGAGTGCATAAACTGACGTTAACTAAGCTTATATATACATGTATATATATATATATATATATATATATATATATATATATATATTAATTTCTTTATTCGTCAAAAACAGACAGGATCAAGATACATCACTCATACATATACCGTATATACACGCATACACACATACACATACGATCATAGAACAATCAAAATGCATTGTAAGAAACTTAAATAGAGTTCCTACTAATAGGATTGCTTCGTTCGTATATTGACTGGCTGGAGCCAGTGGCAAGATATGTCGGTAAGATATTAGACCGCGGATCAGTATGTTCGGGGTTCAAATCCTAGGTTCGCCTGTCACTGCCTTCGCCTTCAAGTGAGGAAACTGACGTTAACACTAGCTTTACTAGCTTTACCATCAACAATGCTGTTCTCAATAATTACTAAAAGCATCAGCTAATAATATCATAGACACAATAGTGAAAATAAACTTTCATATCGAAATAAATAATAATAAAATCATTATCTAAAATCTCTAATAATTAACAAAGGTATTAATTTTAAATATAAAGAGCAATGCATACGTCGTTAGCATATTCAAAAAGATTTTTCATACAACGGATAAAAATATAATTATATGGTGTTCTTATTATTGTGGTTTTATTTCACTGAATAATCGTGTATCATTATAATGGAATTAATTTCAGACCTAAACTTTTGAATAAATACTGCTTAAACAAAGAAATTGATTTAGATCTTTCGGCCAATTTGGAATTGGAACGATTGGAATTAAAATTTTATATCCCATTAGTATATCTACGGCATAGATTGGATTTAATTTTTTGAACCTTCTTTAGCAATCTAATAGCCAATCAGTATGGTAATGACTGCTAATATATCAATTAAGTATGATGTCTCTGAGTCGCTCTCTCTTAGCGCACTGCCTACTGGCAGGTCCATGGTATATAACGCCTACACCTTTCTCTGTCATCCGCTTTCCTCTTCATGTCCACATATGAGTTGGGTCTATAAATCATCTAACATACTAATCTCGGCCTGCCTCTGCCTCTTTTTCCTTTCATTCTACCTTCTATGACTCTATTAATAGACTTTCTCTCTCAGAATGTGGCCTATCCAACTCTTCTTCCCATTTGTTAATACATTTATCAATTGTCTACCTGTACCAACTCTCTGCAGAACTTCCTCATTTGTAACTTTTTGAGTGCAGCTAATCCTTTCCATTCTTCTCCATATCCTCATTTCCAATGTCTATAGAGGAAACTAGAGGTATTGTAAATGTGGATATAAATATAATTTATGTCATGGAAATTGCTAAAACACACTCTAGGTAATCTGCAAGCTAGCATAACATAGTTCATGTTTAGTGTACTATTTTTCTGTATTTCTCTTGGTGTAGTTAGGTGTATTGCTATGTCATAGGCCTACTTGTATATTTCTACCATTCTGCTGTAAACAGAAAGATTTGCAAGACAAGCTCTTTGGTTCAGTTACAATTACACTGTAATTTTGTTTAAACTTGCATGATAGTTTAGCAAAGGATTAAGTGGTTTCGTTTAAAGCGAAACGACTTAATCCTATGACATCTTAAAAATACAATTATCGTATTTCAAAATCAGAATTTAAATATAAGTAAATTAGAGCATGTACTAGTTTTAGTAGCACCAGTTCATTTCTTCTACAAAAAGCTAAATTGTAAGACATTGGCTTTAACTCTGTAATTTCGAAGAATAAATATACATGTAAAAGAAGAACGACAGGAACTCCGATTGAAATAACTTGCACATTGTGGAAGTCTTACAACTGGCTCCAGCTGGGGAATATTGCTTTATATATTATTTGAACCGAAAGATATAAATCTTTAAATAGCCATTTTTGCTTTTTGTATTAATTTTTCCTCGTAATATTCCGTATCATATAGTAAATCTTGTTTAATTGTAAACTGTCTACGATACTCTGAGACTTTTTCGATTATATAGTTTAATATAATCTAATAAAATAAGTAGTAATTGATAAGGACTTCTAATTATGATTATGTTGGCTAAAAAACAGCCGATCCAAAAGACACCGCAACCATAGTTTGAAATCTTCAGGGCGATCATTATTTATTTTTATTTATCTAATTATTGGTTTGTTTATTTGTGCATTTATTAAGTTATTTATTTATTTTAGGAGTTCAATAAAGATAAAATAAATTTTAAAATGTCAGATCCAAGGTATATAGGCCTAACGCCTCCGCTCATCTCTGTCGTCCGTTTTCCCCTTCAAGTCCACATACGAGTGGATATTTAAATCAGCTATATTCTACAACATTCCTTGTGATATACCATTGTACTTGGAGGATTCTGCTTATGACGAGGTGAATCCCTTATGCCTTCCTCATGTAGACTTGATCATTTACATATTGCATAGTGAAACATTTTTAAAACATTAATCATATGCTCATTTTAAATGTAGGGTCGCATACATATTAATCAGCGAGGGGTTTTTGTTTGAGCCTCCACATGGGAAGTCTGCACCTTAAAAAACATTTGAGCCCTCTCAAGAATTTTTTTCCTATTGCGCCTCTATTAGCTGCTGTGTTTTTAATAAGCTAGCCAGCAGCTCTACCAATCACACGAAAGGTACTTGTAAATATTAATTTTTCAACTGTAGAGCTTATCAAGTATGGCACATAGAATGGCGCGGAGGGGACGCAACGTCACTTGATCGTGATTTATAATGGTGTTGGTAAACGCTGCTCGACTAACATATTGCCACTTCTCCAGCTGATTTACAATCAGCTTCTAGATAATTCACTCGATGCTATCTGAAACTTTAGACCCAATGCATTATGCTTCCTAAAGACTAGTTCAGGTCTAATATAGACAGCGCGATTATTCTGTATTAATATTCAGTATTTTGTAGATGTGTGTAATATTACGCTTTGAAATTAAAGTACAAAAATGAAGAGCAAGAGCAAGCAATGATAATATCTAGCTCTAGAAAATCTTATCCCATTCGATGAACAAACATAAGATATTCTTTAACTTTACAGTTCAATCATCAAGATAACCAATTATGTGAATATTTTTATCACCAAATGAAGTGCGATAATTGTTGCAAAATAGACTTAGTTATTAATTTTTGCGTTTTCGCGGTCAGGCCTACTCCTACCGTTTTATTCTGTATGCACGCCTTATGTTAATAAAGTTGTAGATTGGATCAGTAATTTGAATTATTTTATATAAATAATTCTGGTAATGGAATTTGATTCTAACCCTTCATGTACGAATCTTTACTAGAAAATCCAAATGATCTCGACATACCATACAGAAGAATAATCTCTCTCTCTCTCTCTCTCTCTCTCTCTCTCTCTCAGTGCACTGCCCACTGGCAGGTCCATGGTATATAACGCCTCCACTCGTCGCTATCTTCCGTTCTCCTCTTTATGTCCACATACGAGTGGATCTTTAAATCATCTATAGCATTCTTTTTGATATACCAGTATTCTTGTGGGTTTCTGTTTATGACGGTGGGCCCCTATGCCTTCCTCAGCTTCGACTAACAATTTTTGGGCAGGGGCGTCAATCCTAGAGAAAAGGATCCAGTTTACCCGAACAAAGAAGAAGAATATATATTTAATATTATAATATTTCATGATATCGTGATTTATAGCCGTAAGGAAAGTAGCAAACTATTCAACCTAATACATCACATACGACGTGTTAGGATAATATAATTTGTGTTAGTATAGTAGTGGAATAAAACGACAAGATGAAGGGCAGGAAAGAGGTAGTATATCAGAGGCTGAGGTGGGAGGTGCATGTAGTGCTTACACAGTGTCAATGAAAGTGCCTCTAATTTACAACACCAGTTGTAAATTTTCTTTATCAAACATTGCTATCATCTGTGATCTATTCGTGTACAAGAGCAGCTGTGCGAGAGAGTAGCAAGCATTTCCCTTACAATCCACGCATCGTTGTAGCAAGCTGTTTCTCTTACAATCCACGTTTCGTGGTAGCAAGCTGTTTCTCTTACAATCAACGTATCGTTCAAGCAAGCTATTTCTCTTACAATCCACGTTTCGTGGTAGCAAGCTGTTTCTCTTACAATCAACGTATCGTTCAAGCAAGCTATTTCTCTTACAATCCACGTTTCGTGGTAGCAAGCTAGTTCTCTTACAATCCACGTTTCGTGGTAGCAAGCTATTTCTCTTACAATCCACGCAACGTGTTAATAAGCTATGCTGCTATTACCCATAAGATGTAACATGCAAGTGGAAATAAATCCCTATTAAAGATTATTTCACTTGTTTAAATGTAAAGCAACGCTCTAAAACAAGTGCATTCTAAAAACACAAATAAAGCTAAGCTAAGGTAAAGTTAAGGTTAACTTCAGCTTCCTCACTCGAAAGCGATCTCAGTGACGGTCGAGCGCAGGATTTGAACCCCGCACATACTGATCAGATTTTTTATTATATATATAAATGTAATGATCCCTGTGTTGCATCAGGTTGTTTGAAGAATTGACCAACCGGTGACTGCACGTGTCTTAGAAGGCGACTAAAGCACTAAGATCCATACCAACGTCAGAAAGGGCATTCGGTAGGTGAGCGCCTAGGCTTCAGAAATTGCTACACAAATTTAAACGAATGGAAAAGTCTCAAATAGGGAATTGGCTGGTGGTGTGGTATAGAAGAGAGAGGATTTGGGACACTCTATTCGTATCCCGACCCTGGTTAAACTGGGATTCAAGGGAAGATGATGACGATGATGATGATGATATAAATAAAATAATATTTTTATACTGCGTATGTACATGTATATTCCACTATATTATGTATAATAAATACAGTAACTCATGTGCATCCACTATATATATATAAAGCTATTTTATAGCTAAAGCATGCCTTTGATTCAATAGCGCAACCACTTTCAGCGCCCTGCTTGGATACTATACTGACAGTTTTAGTGGCATGGATTGAATTCGTGATCCATTTCATACAAGAGAAGAATATTAACTTATCCATTCTGTACACTCGATAGATAAATAGATTAGTAGGTTTAATTTTCAGCAAAGATACAAAATGCATAAGCGACATACAATGCCTCAACAGCGATTCCTACATCTATCGCGAGAAAAATTGATCGTCAGTAAAGATACAGAGTATCTTATCTAGCTGACTACCATGATAATCATGATAAGTACAGTTCTTAATAAAGCTAGTATTAGTTCATAGTTCACAATACATACAAAGTTGAATTTATAATCTACACACTTTATACCCTACATTTACCGTTTGCATAGCCCAATGGATAACCAGCTTTCCTGATAACCAGGAAGCCATCATCTCGAATTCCAGCTGTACTGTCTCTGACAGTATCCTTAGCGATGAAGAAAAAGACGTTAAATTAGCTTAAACTTAGTTTTATTAAATTTTGTTAAGCCATTTGACGACAGAAGCTTTTGCAAAGATAAAAGTTAAGCTTACAATATAATGCTCATCTGTGATGCTATCTATCACTTTAAATTCCATATGTTGGACTATTAGGAAGGTTAGTCAACTAGCCATTTCACCTGTCATGTGAATGTCTAAGATTTCATTCCCTGATCAGTACTACGAAGAATTGATAAAATTTCATGACGATACCTGACTTACGTTAAATACCCACTGACCTATTGAGACACTCAGGATGTTGCGAACTAAATTTTAATTAAAGTTATATCCAGGGTTTGCGTCAAGGATTCTGCAATCGAGTTTTTTAATTTTTCAAATTATCCATCACCAATACGCCAGTCTGTCAGAAAGACAAATAGATAGAATTTAATTAATCAGTCAGACAATTAATTAGCTAATAAGAAAAGATCAAAAAGAAGTCTTTACATTTTCATAATATATATAATAGCGCTTATTGAACAAGGGATTGTGTATGTCGTTGATTAGAGGACACTACAAATGTCTACTAGTCTTGTCGACTAAAAATTTGAAATTTGAGAACCAAGTTGGTCGTGAATAATAACAAATAATAACAGTTATCTGGAGATAACGAAATTATCTCCATATAACTGCGAATGTCTTCACTATTTTAGTCGCCCATAGATTGTTGAACATCAAAACTAACGACAAAAATGATAATAAGCCTATATGCTTTCACAAAAATACAAGTTTTGCTTGCAATGGGCTTTTGCTATTGTGCAATTTAAATCTGACGCTATTGCAATTTATAATGTAAATACAAAAGATCAGACTACCAATATTACCTTTAAAAATAATTAAAAACGGGATCTGCTTTCAAATCAAGAATATAATTAGGTAAATAAACTATATAAGAGCTAATAAGAACACCCATAAGCTTTTTAAAAGTCTTCCTCAGATTTGCTAATACAATTTGAATATAAATGGCTATGCAACTCAGTTACTATTATACGTGTATAATAGTTACAAGGAAGATATTAGGAAACTGGAGGCGTTGGGAATGTGGATTTGGAGAAGAATGGAGAGGATTAGCTGGACTCAAAAGGTTACAAATGAAGAAGTCCTGGAGAGAGTTGACACAGATAGACTGTTGATAAATGTATTAAGAAATAGGAAGAAGAGATAGATAGGACACATTCTAAGGGGGAAGGTCTATTAAAAGAGGTCATAGAAGGTAGAATGGAAGGAAAAAGATGCAGGGGCAGGCCGAGATTAGGTATGTTAGATGATTTAAAGACCCACTAATATGTGGAAATGAAGAAGAAGGACGAAGACAGAGAAGAGTAAAGGCGTTATATACCATGGACCTGCCAGTAGGCAGTGCACTAAGAGAGAGGATAGTTATAAGAGTTAAGTGTATTTGCATGCATACAGAAATAAATGTTTTAGATTTTTAAACAATAAATAAGAGATCGATAACGAACTGTAGTGCAAAAAGAGAAGAAATTGTAATGAATATTTAAGTTGAGAATAAATCGTGAAACAGAGAGTACAATATAATACGAGATTCTAAGAGAACCGTTGAGCAAATAAAACCTCTTGAAAAATGTTAAAAAACTTTTACATTCATTTCAAATTGAAGAAGCGAATTGTTGAAGACGTGAAAACACAAAAGTATCACCGCCTAATCGTGCGCATGTTTCACGCTCGAAATGAGACGAGCAAAATGAGCAAATTTAGCGAAGTTTATCGAACAGAAGACGTTTTAGACTAATGGCTGCTTATAATAGCCAGATAGATCGTCGGTTGTTTGTCAAAAATTTGTCAGACGATTGTTAGTGACATATGGTAACGAGGCGGAGACGTTATACTGGTGAATAGAGTCAAACAACTGAATAGAGATTAGTGAAGCTGTGCTTGAGTCCACAAACGCTTATAGTTCATTACGAGTTGTAATTGTTAAAGCTACACTTTCAATTTTACGCCTGTTTCATATGTCGATAGAGATTAATTAAGAGAATCGGTATTAGAGTATTTGAACCTGGCATCAATTGATCGCATTCCACCCATTTAGACAACACTCACCGATCAATCATTTACTATCACTGTTTGATGTTCTTGATTATGCTTCGGGGTTTAGAATTGCATTTTTAAATTTTCTTTGATGGACGAAATATTAGTTTCATTTTGTTATTATATGCGATATATATATATATATATATATATATATATATATATATATATATATATAGGCCTATCTATCTACATGTATATATATAAATTTATAATATCAATCCATGTATAGAAATTGTCGGAGGTTATTATCACTAATATTACTATTATTATAGACAGTATATATAAGTACATGTAACTTTATATATATATATATATATATATATATATATATATATATATATAATTTGCCACTGGCTTCAGCCACTGGCTGGAGCCAGTAGCGAAGTCGGTAAGATACTCGACATCGGATCAGTTGATGCGGGTTAAAATCCTGGGCTCGCCCGTCACTGACATCGCTTTCGAGTTAGGAAACTGACGTTAACCTTAGCTTTTTTAGCTTTTATATATATATATAAGTTTCGAGATCATTAGAGAAATAGACAAAGGCACTCTAAGATATATATATATATAATGTATAAATATATATATATATATATCTTAGTGCACTGCCTACTGGCAGGTCCATGGTACATAACGCCTCCACTAATCTCCGTCTTCCGCCTTCCTCTACATTTCCACATATCAGTGGGTCTTTAAATCATCTAACATACCTAATCTCGGCCTGCCCCTGCCTCTTTTTCCTTCCATTCTACCTTCTATGACCTCTTTTAATAGACCTTCCCCCCTTAGAAAGTGTCCTATCCATCTCTTCTTCCTATTTCGTAATACATTTATCAACTGTCTATTTGTGCCAACTCTCTCCAGGACTTCTTCTTTTGTAACCTTTTGAGTCCGGCTAATCCTCTCCATTCTTCTCCAATTCCTCATTCCCAATGCCTCGAGTTTCCTAATATCTTCCTTCCTTAAGGTCCATGTTTCACATCCATACAATAGCGTGGTCAAAACCAAAGTTGTCACTATCTTTACCTTTGTGTCTTTCTTTAGACTTTTTGTTAATAGTTCTTTTCTACTACCAAAGGCCGCTTTTGCTTGTGCAATACTACTGCATATTTCCGTCTCACATTTCCCATCATCGGTTATAGTATGACCCAAATATTTGAAACTCCTTACCTGTTCCAATTTCGCACCATTTATTGTGATATTAACTTCACCTTTATTATTGGACACTCTCATAACCTTGTCTTTTTTATATTAATCTTCATGCCATATCTTAGGGCCGTATCATTCAGCCTATCCATTATCTTCTGCTATCCAATATCGCTGCCCGCTACCATTCCTTGGTCATCTGCAAATCGTACATCTTGTAACAAATTCCCTCCTACTTTTATTCCTTCTTCCAAGTCTTCCATGGCTTCCTCCGTCAGTGCCTCAGCGTAAATGTTAAACAGCAGCGGCGAAATGCTACAACCTTGTCTAACTCCACGTCCTTATTTCACCTTCTTCTGAGTATTCTTGTTGGATTTTGATTACTGCTCTTTGATTCATGTACAAGTTCAATATATATATATATATATATATATATATATATATATATATATATACATTATATATATATATAATGTATTAAGAAATAGGAAGAATAGTTGGATAGGACACATCCTAAGGGGGAAAGGTCTATTAATAAAGGTCATAGAAGGTACAAAAGAGGCAGAGGCAGGCTGAGAATAGGTATGTTAGACTATTTAAAGACCCACGCATATGTGGAAATGAAGAGGAAGGCGGAAGACAGAGAAGAGTGGAGGCGTTATGTACCATGGACCTGTCATGAGGCAGCGCACTAAGATGTATATATATATATATATATATATATATATATATATATATATATATATATATATATATATATATATATAGTAATGAGAAAGAGAAAAAGATAGAAAGAGAAAGACAGAGAGAGAAGTAAACAGTTAGTTTTAGCAGAATCGAGATTTATCACCAGACAAAATTAAAAAACTGAAAAGATGAAATCACTTCACCGAACTAAAAGGTCTGAACTTTTTCAAAATGAAAGATATTTGGTCGAAGTTCAAAGTACAAAGTGCGCTGTTCAAAAAGTAGTCTCGCAAGTGGTTGCCTTTTACTGAATTAAATTATCATTGTTCAAGTACTTCTAAAGTGGAACCTGTAACAGCCGAGTAGCTGGTGCAGATATATAAATCACGCGCCTATCAGGAAGATGTTGCTGCTTTTTCTAAATGACAACACAGGTTTCAGTTGACTTAGTCAAATATTCACAAGATTCTGTTATATCTAATAATAATAGTAATAATAATAGTAGTAATAGTAGTAATAATAATAGTAATATTAAAAGTAATAAATTCCTATCTGAATACAACTTCAGTCACTACCGGTTGAGCTGCTGATCTTGTCGCCTCCAAGAAACTGGATAAGTACCGCGATCTTTTCTTAGGGTACGAAGTTGTTCCGGTGGCCATTGAAACCATTGACTTCATTAATGGCATAGGAATACTAATTGCAGAGCGAACCGGCGATACGCGAGAGGCCTCTTTTCTTTGGCAAAGGCTTTCCTTCACTTTGCAAAGATTTAATGCAGTCTTCTTCAGCAATTCTTTTAAGCAGTTGGATGGCCTCGAGTAGCCGGTCGGCGATTCAGTACGTTTTGCCCGAACCGCTTTTATCAAATCTCGGGTTCTTTACATCCGGGTTAAATATAACAATAATAATAATAATAATAATAATAATAATAACATTGACATAGACAATGCCATTGGGTTCTAGAAATCTCGATAGAGTTGACTTTATTAATGTCATAGGTGCACTTATTATAGAACAAACCGACGATAACCGAAAGACCTCTTTTCTTTGGTATAGGCTTTCTATGAGTCAGCAAAGAAAGTCATCCAATATATCTAAATAATAAATTTAAATCGTTCACTATATGAGCGTGTGCTTAGATGAGCATACAAAGCATACTAATAGTTTTAATGGTAAACCTAAGGTACATTAAGGTAAGGTAAGCAACAAATAAAGTAACTAAGATATCAAATAAGGCAAGGATATTGGTAAGGTACTAAGTAAAGTATCTAAGTACCTTGCCTTAGTAGTTTTGTGTTACATAAACCTAAGTCAGTCACACTTAGAACATCAATTTTCTTATCTCTTGACATCATTGCCGTTGTGTAGATGAAATAGGCGCATTGCTAGCCTGCAAGTACATAGCCGGAGAATTTCAAGTGCACTTGATTATATGATATTCTATAATTAGTTAATGATAGTGTTAACATGGCAATTATTTAATCATCCGTAATCAGAAGACTGACATTTCGCTCAATGTTAATGCTACTTGCAGCTAGCTCATAACAATAGTATAATTAATCATAATTACTTATGTTAACGAAACTTTAAATTGGAAGTAAATAATTACACTTACAAAATAAGAAAAATGCTCTCATTTTCGGCAAGTGTGTAAATTGACAGCGTTTAGTGTTAATTAGATATTGATAGGCGGATCAAAAACGAGTTCAAGTCATGTTTTTCATCTGAATGCTATAGAGACTATCTAATTGATTGCTTGATTGATTGATCGATCGATCGATCGATTGATTGATTGATTGATTGATGATTTATTGATTGATTGATTGATTGATTGATTGATCGATCGATTGATTGATTGATTGATGATTTATTGATTGATTGATTGATTGATTGATTGATTGAATGATTGCTTGGCTAGGCATAGAAAGTAACGTGCATTCGGATTTTCAAGAGTGAATGTAGTTACGAGTTAGAATTTAATCTATTTAACGTATAAAGCATGCCATGGGCGATCAACACAGAAATATGAATATGACAAAGTATAAATTGATCCGCTGGAGGAAACCTAGCCAAGCATATCATTGACTCGCTCATTCAGGATACTGGAAAATAAGGTGCTTTCAAATATGTTAATTCAAATGAGACGGATCGATCTTAAGCCACGTAATTTTTACCGATAACATTTTTGAAAAACGCAGAAAAAGACTTTGAATACTTATTTCTTTCTCTTCTAGAATTATCTTTTTAGTAATTGTGACCGATATTAGTAGGAATATGGATTACGAGGTTCCTATTCTGTGCTCTGGACGTTGAAGAAAAGACTAACCGTAAACTGCACCTGTCGTAAGATGCGACTGAGCAAAAACTGACGAAGGCAACTGCAAACGACCTCAGAAGCCATATTATTAGTAAACATTCAGGTTTGGGAAATGTTCAGCCTTTTGTGCATGGACTCTTTGATCTATAGAGTGCTCTTAATTGAAAGTGAAAAAAGAATGAGTAGGAACATAGTCCACGGACAAGCCACATGACTGAACAATAGAGAGAGAGAGAGAGTGAGAAGGAGAAAGAGGGGGTAGAAAGAGATAGAGGGAGAGATATCTAGGTATCCTTACAAAGTACGAAGAAAACGAGCCCCAAATCAGTAATGATTAATTTATAGATTTGTTCAAAGAATGTTCAGTGATTGCGCGATTTAATTAGTCTAATTATTGTTCAACAGATCCCGTCAAATAACTAATTGATAACTATGGCGTAATTACAGCACTTATCAGCTGTATACCTGCCTGCCTGCCAGTGGTTATAAATTATTTCCTTGGATGTATAGCTATATGTTTGTATTTTTATCTTATCAAGTATTTCTTAAGCTAGAAAATCAGATAACAAATAAAAGTAACAGGATTTGGTTAAAACCAGTTTGACGATATATATTATCAATTTTTAAAACAAAAAAAAGATTTTTTAAACAGTAATGCCTTCCATCTTCTTGATTTATACTTAATATTTATAATATTTTCGAAATATAAAAGAACTAATTAATTAAAAAATCATTTATTATAAAGTAGTGCCTGAAGCATGTGAAACAAAGAAAACAAGTGCATGATGCTATTGCTTTTCTCTTTCTCTCTAGTGTTGTGTAAAATGGCTGATACATACTACCCATTTCCACAACATGCCTGCTGTCGAATAGGCTTCTCAAGAGTATGCCTACACTATCGACAAACCAATTGATTCTATCAAAAGTTAAGTCTTTAGGAAACCTTAAATTAGCATTTCGATTGGAAAAAAACTACTTCTGATGCAACTTTTTTTTGCCTTACCCAGACCCTCTTATGAGAACCACACATGACAAGAAGAGAATTTCATCACATCTATAACAACCTCTTCCTCAGGAAATAAAATCTCCTGAGTTGGTTTCCCATTGCTCTATCTTTCAGTTTATATCTTCTGTACATCTTACATTACACTTTTCGATTCGCGCTGTTTCAACGAAGCACTCATAAAGCAGTTGAGAGCTTTGACAGGTGATTACAGTCCAGCCTCTGTTTACAACGAGTCTTGTGATCGATTGCTCGAGCTAATGTAGGCAGCGCTTAAGCTCTGTAAACTAACAGCCACTTCTGGGCCCTCATGAACAGCGAGAAAGCGTGAGACGAGCAGATGTTAAACGTCGCACAAGTGTCTAACGAGGTCCGCGACATAAAATGTGTAAAAGTACTCGTGATAAGTGTGAAAATGGATTGTTGGTAGTTTTTATTTGTTTTGAATCGGTTTCTTTTCAGTACAGAAAGACCAGAATCAAAATAATATCGATTGATTAATAACAGTGGAATGACGAAACCAAAGGTATTTTTTCCAGTTGGACTAAGCTATCGATTAGAGTTTTAGAGACGTTTGAAAAACCCAGTGTAATGGGGTTCTGTATAGACCGACAGTTTTCTGTGCGGATCCTTAGTGGCAAACGAAGAAGTGATTGTTGAAAGCCTATGCGCTACGAAAACCCCGAATTAACCATCTATCTACTGCAATACCGTTTGACAATTATAGATTCCCAGCTCTTGTAATGAAGCAACTGTTCTGAAACCAAATAACGGGTAGGAGGAATTCGGATCATGAACCTTAGATTTTGAAGGCCTACTATATTAGAGAGAGAGAGAGAGAGAGAGAGAGATAAATCGATTACGTTGATGTGACCGATGTTGCAGGCAGACTAGCTGAGACAAAGAAGCAGACGTCAAATTCTTCCATAAAGAAATAATTTAGAGCTTGATTTTCTTTCATAACGTGACCATGAAAAACATATATTATATTGGATGAAAGATATACAAAATTTTGCTAAGAACTACAAACAATTATTTAAGTAAACACGCGCATTATAGTGAAATGATCAACTACATTGTATGTTGATATCTATCACTTTTTAATCCCACATGTTTAAACCGTTAGCTAATTTAGACCATTTTCCTTATTAACCAGTCCAATGAATGTCTGAGATTTTACTCTCAGCTCAGCGCGGCTTGGATTGGAACCCACGAGGGTTCAATTCACCTCAGGATCTGTCATTTAAAAGTTCATGACATTACCCCTACGCTATTTATTATCAGACACTGCAGTTTTCGAGTAACTGAAGCAGCAGTCAAAAATTACTATAATGGCTTTGAAACCCTCGCTTAGAGAGGCTTAAGTTTTCTTTTTTTGTGTTGTATGCGTTATTTACAGTTAGTTGCTATTTCATAAACTTTAAATTTATTTTAAGGGTCTATCATTTATAAATTTTAAAGTAAAATTTCTTAAATTAATGTTTGAGATTTATTTAAACAAGATTTATATAATTAAATAAGATTTACATAATTAAATAAGATTTACATAATTAAATAAGATTTACATAATTAAATAAGATTTACATAATTAAATAAGATTTACATAATTAAATAAGATTTACATAATTAAATAAGATTTACATAATTAAATAAGATTTTCCACCATATAGCCAATACGTTCCTGAACAGTAGGGCCCTACATAAGAATTATTGCATGTAAATATTTTCTACTCTCTGTACCTAGCTGCTGAACGATGGAACAAGTCGGCGAGAATCCCTTCGTTCACAAAATCTAAAATAAAAACTAAAGAAATTAACGGGAACAATTAACGGGAGATCAATATCGTCCAACATAACATCGGGGGCCTAAATCCTCCACCAACTAGGCTATTAGTGTTTTGTAATTGGGTTTTCGTGAACGGGATATGCTAGTTAAGGGTTACTACACTAATCGTCACTTAAATCACTTGTGCCATTAACGGACCAGAATAGAATGAGACGTTTTACCTACACTAATAAAGCTTTCAAATTAAGTGGGACTGGAAGGCGTCTGTCGATGAAGCGATAGAAAGTGCTTTTTAGTTGTAAGTGTGTCACTTAGATTATTTAATGGTTTTGCTACTTCTGTGCATCAAATATAATTATTTATTCTCAATTACGAAAGTTATAATACTATTTCAGTAAGCACAAAAATCACAGTTGAAAAAGTACCATGCTTGTCTAATATTTCTATATTCTGCTTGCCTTAGAATGTGGGTATTTTACTGTTTAGTCTCAAGTATTCTTTTAGGAAGTCCTTTCTCAAGCTTCATAATTAATTAGTTGGTGCAGGTGACTCCAAAGTGAAATAAATACCATTATGTGCAATCAGATAGCAGGCGGTTTAAGTAGGCAAATGTCCTGACATTGAAGCCTAAATTTTCAAACTAAGATTGTCTCATTTGTTTTGTTAAATTAGAATATTATTTCCATTAATATAACTGAAATACAACCAATCATTTCATTTAGCATCATTCGCTTAATTGATTAACAAATTGACAATAAATTTATTTTTTATTTAACAGCAACAGCCAATAACTAGCCGATAAATGATTGTGTTACCAGATTACCCTTATAGCTCAACAAAAACAACAACAACAGCAACAGCATGAGAGCAACAACAACTCTATACAAAACAAACGATAATGAATACTAAGCAAGAATACATCTTCAGTTGTCATGGGTTTATCACAATACACAAAACTTTCAGATTTAGGAGAGAGATGGAGAATAGCTATAATGTTAGATAAAGGTGAGTTAAAAAATAATTATAATAATAATAGTAATAATAACAAAGATAATCATCATCCACTAAAATGTATTCTATCCTATTCTTCTTCCTATTTCTTATTGCATTTATCAGCTACCTATCTGTAGCCACCCTCTTCAAGACCTGCCAATTTGTAACTTTTTGGGCAACACTTATAGCAGCCGATCCTTGAATACAAGAAACATTAATTTTGCACACCTTATTGTGTCTACAGTTCAAAGTTAGTTATTTGGTCTATTTTAAGTTATCTTTAAACTAGATTACAAGACAAGAAAATAACATTAACAATACTACAATAAGTATTGCAGAGACACTACTTGTAATTGTTAAAATAGAAATAGAGTAAATCAGAAGCGGGCAGTAATTCGTTTCGATTGATTGATTTATTTTTACGAGTCTTATTGTGTCAAATAAGCCGCGGTAATAAACTTGGAGTGGTTTACAATGCATTTGATTTGAGGTAACTTCATTACGATTTATAAGCCATAAAATATTTCACAAAAATACAGCGTACTACATGTGCAAAACTTTAAATACAAGAAATATACAAACAAATGTAAGCAGTGTTATATAGTTTCTTGCTAACAAGCAACTGGATTGCAATATACAACAAATATAGTTATATAAATAGATATAGCAGTATATAAATATACTGTATAAATACACAGTACGCCTATGAACATGCTGTATATAGGCCTATACAGTATACAAATGTATGCGCCTATACATTTATATCATCACATCATATACATTTACAGCATTATACAGCACCGACATCGCCACGGGCTGGAGCCAGCGGAGATGTCGGTAAGATAACAGTCCGCGAATCAGTATGTGCGGAGTTCAAATCCTGAGTTC
>CAJHZI010000872.1:22500-92500 GCA_905160935.1 Enchytraeus crypticus | reverse complement strand
AACGGCTGACTGTATAGATCTGATTTTGTGGCCGCCCCTCAAACACAGATCTTCTAGGTTCAAAGAACCGACACCCCATAGCGTCCTCATTCGACGAAGTCCTATTGTACTGATGCACAGGGGCATACTGAGGCACGGACCTGTATATAGAGCTAGATGTATCTGTTTTAGACGCTACCGAACTTGTTTTAGACAATCGAGATCCAGTCCAGCCAGTTCTAACCGGATCCGACCTGTAAGAAAACGACGTGGTAACGTTCGTTGGCGCGGATTTATCAGCAACGTTTAAATGAGTGTTTTTATTCAGTAGAGTAACGGATGATTTGTCAGTCTCAGGTGAAGTATTGCAGCAGCTAGACGACGTCGAAGAAGACGAGCATCTGCGTAAAAAACGACTGCAAGAACTAATCCAAGCTCTGACGGTTTCTTTGTTGCATATAGCAGCGAAACAAATTATCCCGACGCTTAAACGACAGAAAAGTTTTAAATGAAGTAACGCTACAGTCGGAGACGTTTCGGAAACAGACCCTGATAGATACCAGTTCTGTCGATTAGAATATTCGTAGCAAGCAATCGCTAGCACCCAGGCCTGACTTACAGCGAATATAATGGCAAACACTGACAGTCTTCTTAGATGGGGTGTGTCAGAGGGGGAACTCTCCCTGGATGCGGCTCTACAAAGAGATACGGCACCCATCAGAAGGCCTATTACTCCCAGACTGAGAAGAAGACATAGGGGTGCTATGATGAACGTCAGCAGCTGCAAGCGGTTCCAGTTTCCAACCGAACACATTCCAGTTAATTCATCCGCATCCGCGCCGCGCAGGATTAGTATAATGACCGTTGGAATGGCTGGAGGAGCCCAGGCTATGATGTGGCAGCGAGTACCGTGTCGGCTCAGGGTTTCCATAGACATGGTGCGCCCTACGACTAGAGCCCAAGTAATCGTCAGAATTACCCACCAAGCTGTCCCGGCCATTGTGAAATAGTAAGTGAGAATGAAGACAATGGTACAGTTGCTGTTCTCCAATCCACCTTGTACCAGGACTTCCACCACCATCCTTAGATCTGTTTCCAGGCTGCCTAGACAGGCCACGGCGGTTCTGCCAGCCGTCAGGCGAATAAAACACGCTGTGCACGAGATTGCGTTGCAGAATGCGATCAGATAAACCGTTTTCTCCGGATAGGTGGCTCGTGAACAGTTGACTAAGAACGAGAGAATGGTGATTAGAGAGAGGACGAACGACACGGTTGAACAGACGAGCAACCATATCTCTGAGAAGTGTTTGTCATTGGAGGTGAAGGCAGCATCGCTGTGACATCTCAGAGCGCAGCTACGGGTGGAATTGATGACAACAAATTGGTCAGGTTTACTCATTTGATTGCACGAAAGCTTGTCACCTCTTTTTTCTACAATATTGCCCCAGTTTGAGAGGATAGGGGGAGTAGTAGGAGGGCGGAGTGACCCTGATGACGGGACCGGCCAAATACTGTCTTCAGGGGGAGGGTCTCCACCGGATACACCCGGATTCATGCACATACCATCTTCTTCATTGGATTGTCTGAACAGAGAGCAATTTAGACCCGCAGGCCAATTGAATCCAAATGTTTTAAGAACCGGTTCACATCGATCCTTAACGAGCTCACAGAGAGGTCTGCATGGTCCAATAGGGTCCTTGTATTTCTCCGTGCACATCGGCAGGTAGGTGGAGCAGAAGAAAAAGCGGAGGAATCTCGGTTCCAGTCCGATTCCCTCTGATTGAAATAAAGTTTTGAAGGTCGTGAGTTGTTCTATGGCATCCTCGGTCGTTTGGTGACCGAGGATATTGGGCATTCCGGTTGCGTGGTATCCAAAGTCGCTGCACAGAGGCGTCGAAATCGGCTCACAATCTCTGACCTTGATACCGCCTTCCTGGGCGTCATTTATCTTCTGATGTCGTTGCGCCAGCTGCCGCTTCGTCAGCTGTTTTGTACCGAAATAGTCTGAAGCTGCCAATGTCACTACTACACAGTTAATTATAAATAGTCTAAGCATTGCGATGAACATTGTTTAAGTCTCTCTGTATCCATTAGCAGACTAAACGTTCCATATCTGAAAATTTTACCATGAAATTTAAAATCTAACAAAACTTGCATTTAATAAGAGCATCAATTACAGTATTCTAAAGTTGTGCTTGATTAGAATCTAGATTGATCTGATGAATAGTTTGAAAACCACCCCAATATTGTACATTGAATTTATGTAAAGCTATTGTTATGTGACCTACTACATGTAGTTCGTTAGAGGGGTATAGGCCTACTAGAGATATAGGAAGATCTCTCTTCGCTCTCTCTCTCTCTTTCTTTCTCTCTCTCTCTCTCTCTCTTTAGTCTTTTGCAAAGAGGCAGGTCCAATGTACATATTCATACACAGAGTCTTTTTCTCGCTCCACAGACAGCATCCCATAGATCAACAAGTCAATCCTTTCACAAAAATTGAAAGCTATGCTTGAACCATAACCTATACGTAGCCAATAACTTTTGGGTATGCATGGCTTCTGAGGCTGTTTCTCGTTACCATCAAAGCTTTTGCTTTGTCACCTCTTATGACACGTGCAGTCAACGATAGCAATATCTATTAACGAAACATAAATTTTCATTTTATTAATTTATTTTTAAGCTCTTTGTCTAATACAGATCTAGGCATACCTAGTAAAGGTACTTAAATGTAATAATTCATTTAATAAAATAGTTTATTAAAAACTACCACCCGTGATTCTAAGAGTGCCTGCTTTTAAGAAACGTTCATATAAGATATATTTTATAAAATTTGTTAATAATTTGACGACTTACAATTAATATTTCCCTGAACTGCAGCACCGATCTTATACTCTATTTTATTCTAATCGTACTGTGCTGTGTAAATATATCAAATAATTACAATTTAATTAATTAATACATTAAATTATTATAAAGAAGTTGATATCTATATTATTCAACTCGGATTATTTCAAAAACTTACTGCTAACAACAAATCTGGCCACAAAGAACGTGTACATCGTTGATGAATATATATATATATCATCTCACTAGTTAGAATACTTTCATATAGGCCTAAGTTTAGATCCACAAAAACCTATAAGTAGTAACTTTTCTCAGGCAGAACCTACAAGTTTACTATAGTCTTCACTATTTAAACAACTTTACATAGCATAAAATATCGGTTAATACTACTGGAATCAGATAACTACAAGTATAATTATCGCTGTTACTCTCTACTGTATGCTACCCATACGGTGCAGTTTTTATCTACTACGACAAACCAAACATAAGCTGAATTTATACGAGCAGAACGCGAGCAGAGACTAATGTGTGTACTAATGATAACGCTGATATCTGCTAACTGTGCGCTACATGTCGCATAACAGTTCTCGTCGTACCTCTCAATTTATCTCTCTCTCTCTCTGTCTCTCTCTATCTATCTCTCTCACTCTCTCTCTTCTCTCTGTGTCTCTTTCTCTCTCTTTCTCTCTCTCTCTCTCTCTCTCTCTCTCTCTGTCTCTGTCTCTCTATCTCTCTCTCCATCCCTTCTTTCGTCAATGCGTCAATCCGATAATACATCCATCCATACATTCATCCATCTATCCACACCTCTATCTATCTAACTGTCTATATATCTAACTCGCTCTCCTTCTCTATTTTCTCTCTCTCTCTCTCTCTCTCTATATATATATATATATATATATATATATATATATATATATATATATATATATATATATTTAATATTATTTATTCTCTATCTCTTAATTCATGACTCGACCATATTATATTCTCTAAATTTGATATAAACGTTACTTAACTCTTATAAGATGTAACACAAAAAAGCTTACTGCTCTGATACGGAAGCTTGTTGGTAAGATGTCCGCCTGTAAATTAAAAACTGAACGTAGGCTTTTTGTACATTTATTTATTGCCACTTTACTTTTGCTTTCCGTCTCTATTAAAAATTGACTCTAGCGTATTTTTCATTGGATAGTGAAATTTTGACGAATTATACTCAAGTACAGAAGAAGAGGTAAAGTCAGAACAAATAAATAGTTTTCAGATGTTTAGAACACAGATAAGTTAGAAGATGGGAAATGTGGATGGAACAAAAATAAGATGTAGAATTGCCCAAGCAAAGGGAGCTTTCAATCAGAGGAGAGAACTATTAGCAAAAAGTTTGAGGAGGTCCAAGAAGATTAAATATTGTAAAGATAGTACCGACCACTCGGTTGGCCAACATGGCCGTTAAGAGAGGAGGATATCAGGAAACTGGAAGCATTCGAAATGTACCATGGAAAGAATGGATAAAATCAAATGGACTGACAAAATTACAAACGAAGATGTGCTAAGGTTGACATAGATAGACAATCGGCAAATATCATAAAGAATATAAAGAAGAATTAGATGGATCCTGTCCTGAGAGGAATGGTTTATTAAAAAGTGTTATTGAAGGAATAATGGAAGGAGAAGAGTTTGGAAGAAGGCCTGTGGACTTGGGATGCTTAATGATTTGATAACTAGTTCTTGTGTTAAAATGAAGAGAAAACCAGAAGATAGAATTGTGGAGGAGCTATATACAATGGACCTGCCAATATGCAAGTGGACTAAAAGAGAGACACTTAAGTATCTATATCCCTATGCTAGCACTACGAAAGTGAATATTGATTTTATTGCAAAGTTTTGTATTATTATAGTTTTAAATTCGGACTTAGCATTTTTGATCGCAAAACAAATCGTCAACTAAAGCTGACACCGGATCAAAAGACCGTTTCTGTTAAATTTTCTAATTTAACTCTCGCGATGAGCGAAAATTAAATAGTCGAAGTGCAATGTTTGCTCGAAACTTACATCTGCCCTCGACGTAAAAGACAAATCACTGGTATCTGAAATCAGTTCAAAGCAAGGAGTTTTAATTTCATTGAATATCAAGGTAGAATTCAAAATGATGCCTCAAATATAAATTTCACTCGAGATGGGTAGTTGCTATTTAATTAATAAAACACAATTTTACATGTACATGTATAGGCCTATGTCTAATCATTGGGTCTAATTATACGAGCTGAGGCTAAATTTCCTGTAGGCGATCAAGATTAATTAGGTTAATAAGATCTTTTAATGAAAAACTTCGTCAGTACTTAATAAATTGATATTAACTTTTGTGGACTTCTTCGATTAATAAAATTTACTTGACTTTATTTTTACTTTCAGTCTTAAAATATAGGCCTACTCTTGCTTGTTTAAATGCATGTGTATAAATTTCATTATTTCTTTAACGAAATAGTGAAATTTAACGTCAGTTTCCTGCTCGAGTAGCATGTCAGTGACGGGGATAGCACTGGATTTGTGCCCTGCACCTACTGATCCGCTGTCGAACAAGCCAACAAGCCACACGCTCAGCCCAAGTTATTTAGTTTTTTTACTTATTGCAAGTGCTAGATTGGCTGTATTGTTTCGGAATTGTAGAGGGTTGTATGACACTTTTTGATGATATTATTTAACAAAATAAAATAAAGAACAAGATTGTTAAGACGCCCGACTGCGGATAAGTAGAAGCAGGACAAAACTATATTAAATTAACTAAATTAAAAGAAACTGCTTATTAAATCGCATCAAGAATTGACGACTGACATATTTTCTGACCAGTATGGCATCCTAGGCTAGAGATGCTAAAGTTCAAGTTCTTGAATTTGATTACAACTTCGTTTTAAAAGAATTTTGTTAACTTTTTACTTTTCTACGGTTTTACTTTCTTTTTCAATTTCTTCAAAATTATATTTGCAATTAAGACATTAATTAGCAGTAGTTTTTATTTAATATTCGCATAACTAGCTAATGTTTAGTGGAGTTTGGTTTAAACGTACAGTTGTCTATCTGCCATTAACAGTTACAGATTATTATTCCTTGGACGATGGTTTCATTGTAATATTTTTTAAAAATAAAAACATTAATTTCGTCATACATTGGACTCAATAACATCGTATACAGGTTGTCCAAATAAGACTACTGTCTGTGAGAAAGATAACAGACAAATATCCAGAATTGATTAATTTACATATTGTAATAAAAGTAAGTGAAATAAAAGTAAAATTGAAAAAACTTACTGACTACTGAATTCTAAAGTTACCTAAAATCACAAGTGAATATATTATTTGATACTTCTGCATGAAAAGATGTTTTAAAATTATTTTACATAACATGCATTTTAGGTGTTTTAACGTAAGCCTATTTCATAAGTGATTTTACCACATTGATTAGCAAGCATTGGCTTAATTATACGCATACACAGTATACATGTATACTGTACATGTATTATTTAGCATTTACATGTGCTCTGAAAACAGTTTAAAGATCCCTTTGCAAAACGCTCATTTTATTATAGTAATAATAATAATAATAATAATAATAAAGGTTTAACGTCCGTTTCCTCATACAAGGATGATGTCAGGGACGTCAAAAATATAGTAGAAATATTTAAACAAATAGTATAAATATTTAAACAAATCTGTACAGGATAGATCAGTTTAAACAGCTGTTGCACAAGTGCAGCAACAACTCAGACTATCTACGTTCAATTGAATTTAGCTGCTCTCAGTTTTGCTCTCAGAAATGTTTTCAGTTGTAGGACACTTGAGAGTTTGAGATAGGATTCGCCGGACTCTTCTTATCGCTTTAAACACTTTAACCATCCCCAACCACATCGCAGGTTAAATATGTAGAAGAGTAAAATTGTGCTTACAAAACTCTCTCACACAATTTCTTAAACGGAGATTTGTGTAAGACAAAATAATCTGTAAGTTTTGAACGAGCGTGCTGACTTAACTAAATACATAAATCTATCTCTCTCTCTCTCTCTCTTTCTCTCTCTCTCTCTCTCTATCTATCTATCTCTCTCTCTCTCTTAATGCACTGCCTACTGGCAGGTGCATGGTATATAACGCCTCCACTCTTCTCGGTCTTCCCCTTTCCTTTTCATTTCTACATATGCGTGGGTCTTTAAATTATCTAACATACCTATTCTCGGCCTGCCCCTGCCTCTTTTGTACCTTCTATGTTCTTTATTAATAGACCTTCCCTTCTTAGGATGTGTCCTAACCAATTCTTCTTCCTATTTCTTAATGCATTTATCTGGTGTCTATTTGTACAACTCTCTCCAGAACTTCCTCATTTGTAGCCATTTGAGTCCAGCTAATCTAATAATTCTAAATGCAGAAATAAATGTGTTGGTTCAAGAATAAATTAAGGTGAAAATAAAAGTGTAAATGTAAGTATAAATCTATGTGTAAATTAAAGTGTTTCTTAAACTGCTACTAAAGGAGATCATACCAAATAGAATGGAAGGAAATAGAAACAGAGTCAGACCGAGATTAGGAATGTTAGATTTTATAAAATCCACTCGTATGTGCAGATAAAGAGGAAAACAGAAGACAGAGAAGAGTCGTGGCGTTATATTCCATGGACCTGCCAGTAGGCATTGCACTAAGAGAGAAAAATTGTTATTAACGTCGGTTTCGTCTTTTGCCTGGATACCGGAGCCGTGCGGCTCGGACAGGACTCGAACATCCCTCGTATTCACTGATCTGCAGCCGGAACTTCTACAGATTATGATACAACAAGTTATCACTACACCAGCTGATCTACTAAAACAATTACTTAGAAAATCATCTACTAATCAAGTATCATCATCACCAACTTCCACTGCATCATTTGCATCATCACCATCCGTATTTTGCATCTTGACCCATTGAATAGGGCCAGGATTTTAAAATTTGCAGAAATTTCTGAAGCTTAAGCGTTCATCAATCTAATACTCTTTCCGGCGTTAGTTTGGATTTTAGAACTTTGTTGCCTTTACGACACTTGTAGCCCACAGTTGCTATATTTTTTGGCAACCTGGAAACAACATGAGTTATACAATTTATACAGTATACATGCAAATCATCGTGTAAATAAAAGAATATTTCGTCTGCAGATTAAGTGTTACTGTCTTTAGCATTTATGATCATTACGCATGCCTTAGTTTGCGTGATCATATATACTTACTGACTTCACAACACTAAGGCACAGTCTTTTGTGAAGGTTATGTGAAGAGAACTTGGTTTAACTTAATTGTTGCTCATCTATATAGTTCACTATATGGAGCGTCAATGTAGACTCGGTGAATGTGTATCTCGGACAATGGACATGTCACTTTGCAGAATACTAGAGAGTGCTAAATAAATAATCCCGTAGTGCCTAATAGTTTTCTGAACATCCTGAAACCGGTGATTCCTATGCTTATTTTTCTTCATGTAATAAACAAATATCGTATTTTCTCCAATCGTGAAATCTTCAGACTGAAAACCTCCCGAGCAGACTGTAATGAAAACGGGTGGCTGGAGAAAAGTGGAAAAATATTTCCATAACTTAAAATCTGGATCTGAAGACGGAATATTAGACCTATATATATATAATTCTTGAATATTGCTATATTAAAATTTTTATAACTATTTTTACCCCGGTTGTAAAGAACCCGAGGTTTGATAAGATTGATTCGAGCAATGCCTGCTGATTTTGCAGCCCGGCTACTCGAGGTCATCTAGCTGCTTAAAAGAATTGCTGAAGAAACTGCATTAAATCTTTGCAAAATTACGAAAAGCCTTTGTCAACAAAAGGAGGTCTCTCGCTTATTAACGTTTACTCTGGAAATTGGAATTAGTCTGTCTATGCCATTAATAAAGTCTGTTATTAGACCTACTTTAATTATTATTTTTTTATTAACCCGGGTGTACAGAATCCGATGTTTGTTAAAAACGACTCGAGCAATACGTGCTGAACCACCGCCCGGTGCTCGAGGCCCTCTAGATGCATAAAAAAGAATTGCTGAAGCAGACTGCATTAAATTTTTGCAAAGTTATGGAAAGCCTTTGCCAAAGAAAAGAGGTCTCTCGTCTATCGCCGGTTCGCTCTGCAATTAACCTTCCTATGCCATTAATGAAGTCAACTCCATCGGAATTTATGGGCCCATGGTTTCAATGGCCACCGGAACAACTTCGTATCCTAAGGACAGGTCGCGGTACTTCTCTATTTTCTTAGAACCGGCATGAACAGCAGCTCCACCGGCTGTGACTGAAGTTGTATTCAGATAGGAGTTTGCCATAGTGTCAATGACCGTGACGTCCCATACGGCACATTTATCATTGCACCAAGACACTAAGGTTAAGCCATCGATCTGGTCGCTTGCCATCTGACCTAGACAACGTTTATGATTAATGTTACTTTATTATTATAAAAGCTCATATTCTATAATTTTTATATTCAATTGAGTTAACTTAAATTTTTGTTCTAACCGATGCTAACTGCAGTATCATCTCCATAAAGCGATATCAGTGACGGGAGAGCCAAGAGTGTGAATCCACACATTTACTGATTCGCAGTCGGATACCTTACATCGCCAGTGGCTACGTGCAAGCAGTGGTTCTTTGATGACGAAATAAGCATTGTATATAGCAAATAACATGACAGCCCAAAATGACAATTTTTGTAACAGTTCATTTGGCGAATAAATAAATAATTTAGTTTAATTCTAAAGTAATTTTAGATAGCTGATTACAGAATAATTATAATAAGCCACGAGTCGATTCGGTCTTCGAATACCAGCTGCTTCATCAGCCCATCCTCCATTTTTAAAGCGCCATTATATATCGACGTTTCTCGAAGGTTCTATTAATATTAAGCTTTCTTTACCAATGCCATACTTCAATAAAAGTATTGCTTCTTTGTAGATTAAATGAATTCATTTGGGATTAAAACTTACATATTTTTGCTCATCTAAGTATATTCTTAAAAATATTTTGCACAGAAAAGTGGCAAGACTTAACGATTTGTCATATTTACATTTTTGCTGAGTGCCAAGTTGGTCAGTGCCTGGTAGAAAGATTGATTAATTTTTATTCCGGCAAATATTCATCTAATCATCCTTCTAATCCTTCCATTCTTCTGCCTAATCAACGCTCATTCCTAATCCATTCCTAATCACTACACTCCGTCATGGATGAGACTTACGATGTTATCGTTTTGGGCACCGGTCTGAAGGTATGAGTCTTTATCGTACCGTACATAATTTGCATTTATTAATTGGTAATGTTATTTTTGTATATATTAATATCGATAATGGTACACTTGGATTCACATAATTTATTATTGGTAAACAATTTTTGCAGCATATGTTCCGCTAAGGCCTGAAGTATTATTTAAGCTGATATCATATTAAAATATTAAAATTTAAAATTAATGAAAATATATTCAATTCTAGTGAGCCACTGTGGTACTAAGTTTATCTGAATTGGACAAATACACTTTGCTTTTAACTAGAAAAACATTACAGTTATGGCCATAACTAACTTTGGCCTTTAGCTCTAAGTTTAAACTGTACTCACTATGCCTAATGGGTAGAATAATATACACGCAATTGGCACTAGAATAATAACTTACAAAATTACAAAGTAACCGATCAAATAATGACTCCTTTCAATCACTAGCACATTATACTGGATCGGCTAATGAAATGGAAGTAATAAGGTATATAGTGTGCTAGGTATACATCTTGACTGGGATGAGATCAAGCTGCATTTCTGCCTTATGACTAGGAATAAAAGCAGTCAGTGTTATCATGAAAGATTGATACTAGTCTGTATTGCGGTTATTGTAATCTTGATTATATTTTGATGTGTTGTTTTTTGTATATTAGGAATGTTTCTTGTGTGTTTTATATTAAATTTTATATAGTGTATTTAAGAATGTATTTCGAGTGATTTATATCAGTGTTACTATCATGTAGGCCCCTTTATAGGAATGTGTCTTGAGTGTTTTATTTCATTGATGCTATCGTGCATTTAGGAATGTATCTTGAGTGTTTTATATCAGTGTTGCTATAATGTATTTAAGAATGTATCTTGAGTGTTTTATATCAGTGTTGCTACAATGTATTTAGGAATGTATCTACAATGTATTTAGTAATGTATCTTGAGTGTTTTATATCAGTGTTGCTACAATGTATTTAGGAATATATCTACAATGTATTTAGTAATGTATATTGAGTGTTTTATATCAGTGTTGCTACAATGTATTTAGAAATATATCTACAATGTATTTAGGAATGTATCTTGAGTGGCATGATGTCAGTCAGTGGTAAGAAGGTGTTGCACATGGACAGGAACAAATATTATGGGGGTGAGAGCACCTCACTGACTCCCCTTGAGGAACTATTTGCCCACTTCAAGGTCGACAAGAAAGTTCCGGATGAGTATGGAAGGACCCGTGACTGGAACGTTGATCTAATTCCTAAATTCCTCATGGCCAGTGGTAACGTTTATTGATATTACTGTTCATAATGTAAAGTTTATTAATTCATTGCCATCATTAATTCATTACCATTCGCCATTGGCTGGAGCCAATGGCGATGTCGGTAAGATACTCGACCACAGATCAGTATGTGCGAGGTTCAAATCCTGGGCTCACCCGTCACTGACATCGCTTTCGAGTAAGGAAATTGACGTTAACCTTAGCTTTAGCTTTACCATTGACGAATGAGGTGATCACCCTGTCTGGTTCTCTTTGAGACAGGAAGTCGGACTGAGGTAGGGAAAGAGATAGAAAGAGATCGCTAGAATGTTTTCAATGTATCTACTATTGAGAAAAATGGCTGATAATATTATTCATAATCATTCTGGTAAAGGCTTTTATAGTTATTTTCTATTTCAAGATTCCTAATACGGACTTGAAACTAACTACTGACTACAGAAAACTGTTAATTTTTATTAAAAGTGTTTAAAGATCTTATTTCTCAGTCGTAACACAAATCCCAGGGTGATGGAAGGTTATTCTTAAATCCACGCCGGCTGCAATTGATTAGCCATCAAAAGGCAATGATTACTAATAACCATGGAGAGGAAGGAGGAAATAGGCGTTAAACAAGCATCTATGCTTCCTGACCCAGTGTGCCATTATGTTATGTTATGTTGTGTTATGTTATGTTATGTTATGTTATATTATGTTAAATCTACTCACAGGTGAGTTGGTTAAGTTGTTGATTCACACTGGAGTGACCCGCTACCTGGAGTTCAAGTCTGTTGAGGGCAGTTATGTCTACAAGGAGGGCAAGATTCACAAGGTCCCTGCCAGTGAGAAAGAGGCTCTCACCTCAGGTACGATTATTGTTATTATTGTTATTATTATTATTGTTATTATTATTATTATTATTATTATTGTTGTTTATATTATTATTATTAATATTATTATTATTGCTATTTATTTTTTTAATATTTATTTTTTTAATTACTCCGGTGTAAAGAACCCGAGGTTTGATAAAAATGATTCAATCAATACGTGCTGAATCGCCGCCCGGCTACTCGAGGTCATCAATCGGCTTAAAAGAATTGTTGAAGCAGACTATATTAAATCTTTGCAAAGTTATGGAAAGCCTTTGCCAAAGAAAAGAGGATTTCGCTCTGCAATTAGCAATTATTATTAATATTAATATTATTATTATTATTACTATAGAACTGTAGACAAAAAATGGAATTTATTTAAAGGTAGGGAGGGGCCTATATTTTATAGTCTTAAACTTCAAACAGCAATTAGGCCTACTCATGGATAGCTTAACATTTTACAGTGAAACTTTATTACTATTATCATTGTTATTATTATTATTATTATTATAGCTAATAATCAGTCATTTCTGATTGCTTTTATGAAAAAATTAAAATTATCTATGAGAAGATGCATCAGTGAAAATATTATTATTATTATTAATATTATTAACGTTATGATTTACAAGATCAAAAATGCCACTCGGTTGGTAAGCGCCTAGGCTCCAGAAAGTGCTCCAAAATTTTCTTAAACAGAAAAGAAAGTTTATTCGTATCACAACCTTAGTTAAACTGGTATTCAAGGAGGGATGATGATGATGATGATGATGATAATGCTGATGATGATGATGATGATGATGATGATGATGATGATGATGATGATGACGATGACGACGACAACGATGACGATGATGATGATGATGATGATGAAGGTGATGATGATGATTTGATTACTGTGTAGGACTGATGGGAATGCTGGAGAAGCCACGCTATAAATCATTCCTGCAGTTTGTCCAGGAATACAACGCCGACGATCCTAAGACTTGGCAGGACTTTGACGCCACTAAGCGCACGATGAAGGAATGCTACGAGAAGTTCAACCTGGAGCCGAGCACGGCAGATTTCACAGGCCACGCTCTAGCGCTCCATCTCAACGACAAGTAACTTAGTTATTTTCGGTTTTTATAATAGATATATTATTTATTTTATGGTATTATGTAATAGTGATTTGCTAATTACTACAATGTTGCTATTGATTTTAGCACAATGTTGCTATTGACTCTAATGATTGCAATTTTGACTGATAATTATAATAATCTGTCAGGATCCAGTTACAAAAACCTAGTCTCCGGTCATGAAGCTGCTATAGAAATTGTCTTAGGTTAATATTAATATTATTATTATTATTATTATATTATTGTTATGATTAGTGTGACTACTATTATTATTCATTCATTCATTAATTATTAACAAATTGATTGATGATTCAGTTATCTGAATGAACCAGCACTGGACACTCTGAAGCGCATAAAGCTGTACAGCGACTCATTGGCTAGATACGGACGTTCACCCTACCTGTACCCGCTATATGGTCTGGGTGAACTACCTCAGGGCTTTGCTAGGTATGAACCTAACTTTACTCAGTGTAGCCACTCTATGGTCTGGGTGAACTACCTCAGGGCTTTGCTAGGTATGATCCTATCTTTACTCAGTGTACTTCATACATATAAGCCTTCAATACCGCATCCCTTCCTCTCACTCTTAATCCCTTTCTGTCTTTTCCTAATATTCTTGGTACCAATAAGGATAGTTTAAAATTAGGTTCGGTTAAAATCTCTATAGGGTGATGAACTGCTCATTAGTGAGAGTAACAGCAGACTTTGGGTAGGATTAAGTTCTTGGAATTCAATTAAAATCTGGGTGCTTAAGATGTTAGTCTAGTCTGTAGTGTGATTATAGTCTAAGTACATGTATGTATGTATGTATAGACTGAGTGTTGTATACTTACATGTGTGTATAGACTAAGTGTTGTATACTTACATGTGTGTATAGACTGAGTGTTGTAGACGTACATGTATGTATAGACTGAGTGTTGTACATGTGTGTATAGACTGAGTGTTGTACATGTGTGTATTGACTGAGTGTTGTACATGTGTGTATTGGCAGAGTGTTGTACATGTGTGTATAGACTGGGTGCTGTACATGTGTGTATAGACTGACTGTTGTACATGTGTGTAGAGACTGAGTGTTGTACATGTGTGTAGAGACTGAGTGTTGTACATGTGTGTATAGACTGAGTGTTGTACATGTGTGTATTGACTGAGTGTTGTACATGTGTGTATTGGCTGAGTGTTGTACATGTGTGTATAGACTGGGTGCTGTATATGTGTGTATGGACTGAGTGTTGTACATGTGTGTATAGACTGACTGTTGTACATGTGTGTATAGACTGAGTGTTGTACATGTGTGTATAGACTGAGTGCTGTATACGGAGGTACGTACATGTTGGACAAGGCAGTTGATGAGGTGGTCACTGATGGCGGTAAGGTGATTGGTGTACGCTCAGGAAGTGAGGTGGCTAAGTGTGGAATGGTCATCTGTGACCCAACCTATGCTCCTAACCTCTGCAAGGCTGCAGGGCAGGTTGGTAATAATAATCTATTTAAAAGTTGTTATAAAGTTGTTTTTTTTAGTTTTTTTTAGAATTTGCGAAAATAAAGTTGTTTTTTAATGTTTTTTTAGAGTTTGCCAAAATAAAGTTGTTTTTTAATGTTTTCTTAGATTTTGCCAAAATAAAGTTATTTTTTAATGCTTTTTTAGAGTTTGCCAAAATAAGCAATGGCTTCGGAATCTTATAAATTAGCTTTATACAGACAAGCACTGATTTACATTTCTAAATTCATTTTTAAACTCTGAATATGGATGTATTATATATTGCATGTACTATATAAATATTAAAGTATTATAATCTCTTTCAGTGCACTGCCTACTGGCAGATCCATGGTATGTCATATAACGCCTCCACTCTTCTCTGTGTTCCGTCTTTCTCTTCATGTCTACATATGAGTGGAACTTTAAATCATCTAGCATTATTATTCATTCATACTCATTCTTGCTGTTATATACCATTTTTTTGGGGGATGCTACTTATGACGAGTTGAGCCCCCTCAGCTTCGACTTACATTTACTGGACATATTACTATTATATTATTACTATTATATTATTACTATTATATTATATACATATATTATGTATATATATATATATATATATATATATATATATATATAATAATGTATAATAATAATAATAATTTTATATTATAAACACAAACATAACGGCACACTGGGTCAAGAAGCACAGATGCTTGCTTAAGGCCCATTTCCATCTTCTTCTCCATGGTTATTACTAGTCTTTGCCTTTTAGTTGGCGCATCAATTACAGCCGGCGCGGATTTAAGAATAACCTTCCATCACTCTGAGATTTTTTCCTTCCTAAGCTGTCAACACTTGGTCTTCCAAGGTGTTCACCCACAAAGTACTAACCGAGGTCAATGTAGCTTAACTTCGATAATTGACGCGCAACTAAACCAAGTGCGCTAAATACCGCCGTATATTAATATATAATGTTATTAATATTGCAATAACATTAATATTGTATTAAATATTAACTTAATCTTGATTGTTATAGCGTGGATCGATTCTCTGAACCATATTCTAATGGTTTGGAGTTTTGTTATTGTTTTAGAATGTATAGGAAAATGCATGTCCTACCAACCCTATCTAGTGGCTAGTTAAGTCTATTTATATCTCAAACTCGATTCTCTCATTGATGCTTTTGGGTTTTTGGTTTGCCGACTAGCTGTTGTTATTGTTGCTCAGTGTTTACATGTATACTCAGCTCTCCTAATAGTTATTCTACATAACTCTCAATCTCAGCGAGGCCATATAACAGGTTAATAGTAATATAATCTGTTAAAAGTTATTATAAAGTTTATATATATATATACACACACACACACACATATATATATATATATATATATATATATATATATTTATACAATAGATGTTTGCACAATTGTGCAGGTTGTTCGTGCTATTTGTATTCTGGACCATCCTGTTCCTGATACGAATGATGCTGCTTCCTGCCAGGTCATCATTCCACAGAAACAAGTCAACAGACAATATGGTATGCCATGTCTCAAGTGCATTTTATTAAGCTAAATTTATTCTATGAATTGGTGTGTAAGATCTTGAAATCTGAGGTGAACATGCTTCATTATTCTAACAGTTATTTTTAAATTGGCCTACCTGCTTGCTGTGATTTTAATTTAGTTTAGATTCACAATATATGAGTGAAGAATGTTCCATGTACCTCATCTAGGGAAAACTTGTTGCCTAGATGAGGTACATAGAATTATTATTGAAGTTCAACAGTGTTCATAGATTAATGCATGCATGGAAAATCATTGTGTATTAAGTAAACGATGAAAGACTTTTTGATTAAAGTCATTCTTGCTGAGTAAATAATTATATAATCGATTAATTGAATTATCAATTACTATCAATCAATCCATTATTAAATTGATTGATTGTCTGTTTTTCACTCGAGATTGAAGTTCTCAGTTAACGCAGAATGCGTTGAGTTACTCTTTTGTCGAATTGATTGATTATTTGTTTGATTAATTTATTGATAAATTGATAGATACTCTGATTGAGCTGTTGATAGATATATATATTGACAGATAGTTTGATTGATTGATAGATTGTTTGATGGATAGAATGATTAATTGATTGAATGCAGACATCTATGTATCCTGCGTTAGCTCTGCCCACAATGTTGCCGCGAAGGGATTTTATTTGGTTCTTGTTGCCACTACTGTGGAAACTGATAATCCGGAGGCGGAGCTTAAGCCTGGCCTAGATCTGCTTGGACCAATCAAAGAGAAGTAGGTTACACTGCAGTCCTATAAAAAAGTGATGTTAGTAAGCTAAAGGTAGTAAAGATTCTCTAGGTAGCACTATTTAAGTCTTTGGAAATATTTAAAAATCTTAGCTTGCTACAAGTTAAATTATAGCGTAATAGATATGTTGAACTAAAACCGGACCCTTAATAAACTGAGATTCTAGGGAAGAAGATGATGATGAATAGATATTGTAGGCTAAATATATACGCTGATATATTTAGAATTATTTCATATATCGTCTATCTTGTTGTGTCCTTGAGTACAACTAAACTGTCATACTCCGTCAGAGGATATCCTGCCATTCATTGGCTGACAGTCACTTGCAATCATTTTAGCCTCTTATATGCTATCTCTCTCTCTCGCTCTCTCTCTCTTAGTGCATACCTACTGGCAGGTCCATGGTATATAGCGCCTCCACTTAAAATAATTATATGCTATAATGTAGCCTATATCTATAAAAAATATAGCTTCTGAGGTGGTTGCCTATTGCTGTCCTCAGTTTATGATGGAAACGTCTCTGACATCATCCTTGTATGAGGAAACAAACTTTTAACCTTTAGTATTATTATTGTTGGTACATTTTCTGTATTATTAATTAATAAAATGCTTTGTTGACGCAGATTTGTCAGTGTTAGCACACTCTATGAACCTGTAGATGATGGTACTCAAAATCAGGTAAAACTTCTTTTTTGTTCGTATAGAGAAGTAAAGGTAACTGATAGGCTTAGTCGGAAACTGAAGAAAATGAAACAATAGTACAGAAAACCACGCGTCTTTTGCTGTGCAATTTTATCACAGCAAAAAAAATCAATAGTAGAGCCATAATGATACTATCTTATACTCTAAATCCTGATACATAGTTTCGCTACACAGTTAGTTATACAAGAGATAATTAATTTGCATATAATTAATTATATACACATATACAATTTTAGTATCTTCCAAGAGATAAAATTACTGATATGTTGATCATGAAAACCTAAGAATAGGTTCTACTACAACTGCCCTTGTTCTTAATGCGTCTTTTGAACAAAAGCTAGTAACTCTGAAATGAAGCAAGAGAACTGAACTCCCATACATTCAATTTGAAAAGTTGAATGGCTATTAAAGTCTCGTTGGTGCCGAACAAATAAGGTTAGTTTTCTAATTTCAAATCATTCCAAAACTGATAATTGTCCGTGCCTTTTTATGACTTATGGTCTTATTCACTAGAGAGATAATCTGCTGTTAAACCTTAATAGTGGTCTAAACAACGAATTAGTCACAATTTGGTATTTTTGTAAGCTGAATCGCAGTTTAAAGTAAAGCGTAGCTGCGCCTTTCTATATGGAATCGTGAACCATTGACTAGATAAACCACCGATTAATGAAATTCTAGTTTTGTTTACGAAGTAAGCTGACTGGCGTATCAGCTGGTAAAAAATCCGGTAAACCTATTGTTAACGTCAATTTCCTCACTTAAGAGCGATATCAGTGACGGGGTAGCCCATGATTTAAACCCCGCATATACTGATCCGCGGTCGAATAGCTTACCGATATCGCCACTGGTTCAGCTTAAAGGATAGCGCTGTCATTGGCTGGGTGCTATAATTTTGGCGGTTGACCTTGTAGTTAATAGCCACGCAACATTAAATTTTATTAGTGAATACCAAAACTGCTGAGCAGTTGTTTAACCCACAACAAAGGCCCGAGTTATCTGCAGATCAAGATGAGTTTAGTAAATATTGGTATTAGTCTGGAAAGTCTATAGAATGAAGTTTATCCTATTGGCTGATTTGCATTTGCAGATCTTTGTCTCGAAGAGCTACGATGCAACCAGTCACTTTGAGGACACCTGTAAGGACGTCCTTGACATCTTTAAGAGGTCAACCGGAGCGGACTTTGACTTCTCCAAGGTCAAGCATGTTCTAGAGGAGGCTGAGTAGCCCCATCTCTTCATTAGCCCCCAGTGGCTGCCGCTCCTTTCTCCCTTTCCGCCTGCTCTCTGGAAATCCCTTATTTGGGGAAATCCTGATCTGGAAATCCCTTATTTGGGGAAATCCTTATCTGGAAATCCTTATTTGGGGTGTGCTGAGTAGTGCAATTTTCACGACTACGTATACACGAGGAACGTCTGTCATTGCTTCTAGAGCTGCGGCACCGAAAAATTGCATGGAGCAAAACACTCTGCTTAGAAAATAATAAATATACGCTTGTATATGTTCGTTTATATATGTGTGTGTAAAGTTGTTGCCTGTCGTATCGCATTTATGAACATTCACAGAGCCTCTTTGCTTCTCAGAATATTCTAGAAATGTTTAAAAAGAATCTGACGTTTAATTAGTTGTAGCGCCGCACTAACATTCAGAAACTTGCATTTGTCAGATGTCTAATTTGTTTATAATTTGTGTGTCTATTTGTCGCTGGTTTTCGCCGCTGTCAGTTGCTATTCGTTTCGAGCTTTCTTAACATTGTGTAAGATTTTCTTTTACGAATTCTTTATACATGACGATTCAGAGTTGCTTTATGATAACTTTATTTTTTGGTCATTTAATGTTCTTTTCAAAATCGCAATCTGATTTTGATCTAATTATTTTATGTAGTATGTTATTTATTATTGCTTTGTTAGATATTTTATTCCTTATAATTTAAATCTGTAGCAATTGATAAACTAACAAATTTTATTTATATTACCGAGGAAGATAAATGTTACTAATGTTGACTAAAATCTTGAAATATTTTTAGCCATTGAATAGATCAGCTTAGACTGACTAAAATTTCTGCTCTTAGTTTATTTCTTTATTTTTTTATTACTCTAATCTGGCTGGCACAATTCTTACTAGCCAACATCGTAAATTTATTAACATAACATAACATTACAGAGTCAGGAAGCAATTATATGCTTGTTTGAGACTCATCATACTCTTAACTAATACCAATTAATACTGATAACACCTCATAGTTCAATATAAAATGTCTAATTTCACCTTTCTGTACATCGTAAAATACTTAATTAGTCATACTTTATAAATCAAATCATACAAACGTCATGTTAACATATAAAATTTATACATATGTATCACACTGAACATGCAATTGGCATCTAATTTACATGTTCTTATGTTTATCATATTCTATCGCCACATTGTAACCATTTATTAGTAGTATCTCAGAGTTGTTTCATGGCTAGTCATTATTTTACCTTTCGTTTAATTGAATTTGAGAAGTCAATGTTCCACTGGTTGCTATACAGTGTAAACCATTTATGTGTTCAGCTGCGTTGAACTTAACTGTCTTCATAGTGAAAGTTCTATGATACTGTGTCTCTGATGTTGCCAAATTTTGATCTTATTTGAAAATCCTTTGATTATTTATTAAAAATCGAATTGAAATTTGTCAATTTTATTTTATTTAATTTTCTACAGAGTATTGGTTGTTTATATTTCTGTTAAGTAGTGTTGCTGCTCCTGGATTCCTGTTTTTGTATTGTCAGTCTCAGTAATGATTAAGTATGTGATAGCAAAGTTAGTTTTGAGCATATGCGTCTTTTGTATTATTTGGCATTTCATCTATATTTGACAATGGTTTCTCAGTGTGTTTTTTTAATGTGAAATCGATTTGTATTCCGTATGGTAATTTTATTTGAATTTTGTTATTAATTAGCGATTTTGAAGTAAAGAAAACTGGTTGTTTTAAGCAAGGAATTAATAAATATTTTAAATTAATTTAATCGGTTCAATGCGTTAATTTAATTGAATCAAGATTGACTATTTCTATTCCAATTTGACGATTGCGTAAAAGTTAATTAATCCCTCAGATTTCTCTCTCAGTTGATTGAAATTTGGTATCAATGCATCTGAACTATTTCTAGCCAGCCTGTAGTCGATCCTGCACTCTGCTTTTAAAATATAGCAAGTCTCTTCTTTCTTAAGATTCAAGGTTCTCAAGCGATGTGGTTTGAAATAACGAAATAACCCGAAATTACGAAATTTTTGACAAATTAGGCGTTACCTGTCGTTTATAAAACTTAATCACTTGTTAGTTTTCCAGTTAATTGTAATTTATCGTTAACGTTAATTTATAGTTTTCCCGTTAGTAACTAAATTCTAGATTAATCATTAAAATCAAGTAGTTTTTTTTCATCAATTAGCTTACATTTCACAATTTCTCTCAGTAAAAACTCTTTAAATCACATACATACATGTATTTACATTTGATTGTACTTTGTGTATATGTGTATTCAGCTATTTCGACTAAGATTATATAAACATGCAGCGTGTAACATGCACATCTATTCTTCGAACTCGACTGCTTTTAAATCAAATCAGATTCCTGCAGACCTGGGTCATCCATCATACTAGTATCCCTTCGAACACCTCCTCTCCGCAACTTTACTGAATTCCGTTGGAGGTTCCACCTTTGATTTTACTGCATTAATTAATCAATAAGAATCTTAGTGCTTTCTCGTCATTTACGACTCATGCAGTCCACAGGTGATGTATTCTTCAGCAACCCGGACATAACACGGAAGCACTAAAATCCAAACCAACTGCGAAAGGGCATTCGGTTGATGAGCGCCTGGGCGCCAGAAATTGCTAAAAAAGTTTAAACACCTCATCCCTAGTTAAACTGGGGTTCAAGAGAAGATGATTGACGATGATGATGAATCGATCAGTGAGAATTTGACGTCTGGTTACTCACCAAAGATGATTTCGGGAACATCTTGAGGCGCTGCTGATCGTGAGGGAATGCTCCGTTGTCTCTCTGTATATTCCGTTTATTCTGATCAATATATTCTGTTGTTGAAGTTTGATGGTATTGTTGACTGTTTTGCCTGGTCAAGAAAAACAGAGTGATACTATTGTACACGACAACATCGAGCACTATAGAAGCAACCGATGAGCCGGGTGGTGTCCGGTTAATTGAACTCTGAGTACGTGAACTTACAGTGGCTAATCAACGGTGAGCCCCCCCCCCCCCCAATTTAGCTCATGTTATTTTATAGCTGCACCTGTTCATAATGTCGGAGACGTCCCTTATATAGTTGTCTCGCGAAATTAACGTAAAGTCTCTTTGTACCGTATAGTATTTTATTGCTTTAATCGGTATGTATTGTAGAGTGCTGTGAGTGGACATTATATAAATGTGAAAACATTTCTTGAATGGAAAAGTAATTTCGTAAAATTTAATACATTTACCCAGATCAATGAATTCCACGATGTTGTTACAAAATTGTCGCTCCCTATATCGTCTTTGGGTGAAAAGTCTGGCGTTAAAAGGTCGTCGAGAGGTGGGTATGTTTATCGGAAGGAAGATGGTTGTGACGTTTCTACTGAAACACGCACGTCTTTCAGGCAAGCAAGCGTGTAGATAAGTCTTATACTGTGCTTAAATCACTTTTTCTCTCTCTCTCTCACTCTCATATTCAGTCTCAGTGTCTTTATTAGTATGCTTAAGGTGATTGGTGGTTACGCTTCAATACATTATTGTCGTTATTAGCCCTTTCATGTCAATTGTGAATAAAATCAATGATTAAATTAAAATATGATGTTTGCCTTCTCGAAGATTAAGATATTTAAAATTTGGACATTTAATATATTTTGGATATTTAATATTTGGAAGATATAAAATATTATTTTAAATACAATTATTACCACGGAGTAATTAAAATTCAGCTATAGGCTTGTAGTAATTAGTTTTTCCTTTTTTATTGAACATTTTTTGCAAACGGTGTAAGGCACAAGAAATGGGGAAAAAACGCTATTTTTCGAATAGCGTTACTTATTTCTCATTGGGAAACGGTATGCAGCTCATCCGTATGTTTAGAAAAATTACTTATCATAATAGTAATAGTATGTTTATTATATCCCAGTGTTGTGTCCGGGTCATTGAAGAACAGACCAACTATTGTAACTACATGTGTTCAAAGAGGCTATTAAACAATAACTGAGAAAGGTAGTGAAAAACACTTCAAACGTCATATTTTCTAAGCTAAAAACCACATTAAGGTTTGTAATAGGCTTAGGCGAGATTGGATCAATTTGTTGGTCGTTCAACAGAGAGAGTACTAACAATCAAAATAAACTGGGAATATATATATTGGACCTGCCATTTAGGCAAACCTCAGAGAGCGAATTGAACGGGCGTTAGAGCCTGGAAGACAAGGGTAGTATGAAAGTTCAACATAATAATTTGATCTACATTATTATTATTAAAATAATTTTATGAATAATTTTATAATTTTATTTTAAGATATATTTTTTGGAAGCAGGACAGAGAGGACTTGAGACAGTCTATTCGTTTTCCGACCCTTGTTAAACTGGGATTCAAGGGAAGATGATTTTATGAGAGTTTTATGAAGTTGCGATACTACATTTGATGATACGCAAACTTCTTGTCAAAAGTGTAACTGAGCGTCATAGTTACAAAGGAAGATATATAACTTGCTACTACAAAAGAGGCCTAATAGTTAGAATAAAATCTATAAAGTCATAAAAAGCAGCAAAAAATATACTACATGTATATTGAAAATGTTAAAATAAAATATAGGACTACAGTTAGTAACATATGAAATTAATTTAAAACAACTATTTCTTAGATCAATAAGAAAACTTTTTAACATTTCGTTCTATATCAGATAAACCTGCTTAGTGTTTACTATTAAACAGGTATTATTTACTTGTTTATTAAAAACCTGTTTACTATAAACCACTTTAAACTGTAAACCGCAGAGTAAATCTGTTTGTAGTGATATATAGTACAGGAGCATACCTTCAGTCAAACTGCTATGAACCTGGGGAATTAAACACTAAACTTCATTTCTATTATTTCTCAGTGACCTGTCTTCTCGCTGTTATAAAGAGGAACTTAGATCCCTTATTTTAGCCAATAAATCAAGAACTGTCGTCTCTTACAATTAATAAATCTACAACTCTCGTCTCTTACAGTTAATAAATCTACAACTCCACATGTTACATAGTTAATAAATCTAAAGTTCTAAACATAAACAAGGTTTTTGAATATCTAAATAGCGTAGGGGTAACGTCATGACGTTTTAAATGACAAATCCTAAAGTGATTTGAATCCTCGTGGGTTCGAATCCCGGTCACGCTGATATGAGAGTAAAATCTCTGACTTTCACTGGACTGGTTACACGGAAAATGGTCTAAATTGCCTAACGGATTAAACATGTGGTATTAAAAAGTGATAGATATCAACATAGTTGAACATTTCACTATATTGCCTGTTTACTTTCTTACTTTACTTTACACAATGCATAGTTTATAAACTCTATATACACGTAATTATGCGTGACGTTAAGCTCAAGAGCAGTCAAGCTATGACTAAATAAACAATAGTACAACAAACAAAGGAACCCATGTTGTGACGACACACTTCAGAAAGACCAGCACCTTACTGTGATTACAGTAACATGAAGGCAGTAAGAAACCATCTCAGAAGCCATATTTATCCCAATGCCACAGGCTGCATGCAATAAGGTTGGCTAAGGCAGAGCCTTCAAGATGATATCAACTGGTTGATTGGTAGTGCTCGTAAGAGAGCGCGCTGGCTGACATTGAGGAGGAATATGTACCTTGGGCCAGAACATAATACGTGAAGCTATCCAAACTACAGACACACTACAATCTTATAAATCATATTGTGTGCCTTCTGAAGCATACAATTTGTTATTTTCATCATTTTGGCTTGAAGTAATTTTTGGTCCTTCTCTAGATAGATAATCTCGTGCTTCTCCACAGCTTTAAGCATTTGCTTTCATGACAAAATTAATATTTAGGAAATCCTACAAGATCTGCAATGTCTGAACTTGTAAACTCGAAAGGATGACGTCTCTGACATCATCCTAGTATGAGATAATGGACTTTAAACTTCTATTATTTTATTAACTCAACTTTATCGATTAAGGCCACTACCCAGCTCTACAGAAGACCATGATAATAAAAGTTTAAACTTTGGACCTACATCTGACAGAATACTAGAGAAGAAAATGCTAGATGAAGTATACTTATGAAAAAACTTATAAAAACGCACAGTATAATCTAATTCTTCTAATAAGTATTACACAATATCTACATACATGTACAACGATACCACTTGCAGCAAACAAAACATTATAAAAAACATACATTATAAAATAAAACAGGCATTAGGTCTATAATGAAATGATCAACCGAGGTGATATCTCTCACTTTTAATACCATATGTTTAAACCGTTAATGTTTAAATCCCGTGAAAGTTCGAAGTTTACTAACAGATCAGCGCGGCCGGGAATTAACCCATGAAAGTTCAATTCACACTTCATAACGTTACCTGACGCCTCTAACCACTGCGCTATTGAGACATTATGCCCAATATGGAGACAGGAGTCCATAGCACTACACAGTATGATGAGCAGCAGGAATACAAAGGCCCAACAGAAGACCAAGGTTCCTAGTTGAAACGGTCTCTTACTTCATCTTACTCTACAGAATTTGATGGAAAACTCTAAGACCAGCAAAAGATTAATCAATCTCGTTTTTCGATAACTTGGTAGATTAATCGGTCTTGTTTGTGGCGATAAGTTATTCGGTAAGTTATTCGATCGCTGATCAGTATGTACGAGGTTCAAATTCTGGACTCCAACGTAACTGACATCACTTTCAAGTGAGGAAACTGATGTTAACATTAGCTTTTTTTAGCTATTTTTATCAACAAAATTATAGATCTTATTTAAAATTCAATTAGCACCACGAGAAATCCCTTGAAAGCTGAGATTTCTTTTAAAGGCTGATATCTGAACCTATGGTTTTCTGTTTATCAGGCAAGCATAATACTACTATCCATTCGGTCATGCAAATCCGTAGAATCTCTTTCAAGGCCTAAGAATTGCAACCACGAGTTCATTTACGATTTCAGGAGTCAAAGTGCCACAACATTGTGAATACACCATGAAACAGCTAATTTAACAGTAGCCTCAGCAGTCAATACAAATTCTGATAAATTCGTTAAATCTTAGATGTGTATCATCTTTTCAATTGCTGTCTTCCAAGTGTACGTATTGTATTCCATGCTATGCATCATAATCAAACCGCGACATAGTAACCAGACAATCATTATATTTAGCATTTAGCTGTGCAACTTTTACAACGTAGTCCTATTCACAATAACTTATATGTATAGTACACATACTGATCCCGCGGATCAATATGTGACATTGTCACATACATCATACCGCCACTGACATCGCCTTCGATCGAATAGAAACACGTTATGTTTGTCTTTTTCTTAATAATTTTCTTAGTTCTTTTCTCTTTCAGAATGTTCCTTTTGCCAGTGAAATTTAATATTTTATCCCTTTCACACTTTCCATCATTCATAGTGGTGAGGTAAAGATATTTCAAGTTTCTTACTTGTTCAAATTGTGCATTAAACACATCTGTCAAGAATATCAAAAAAATACAATTAAATACATATAAGGAATAAGTATTAGTTGAGCGTACACCAAAAAACAATAGAGCATTAATTCTGTAATGCTTAACTAGCACAAAGAAAGCCAATCTGAAATAATAAATGAATACAATAAGTATAATGATGATACAAAATAAATTTTCAACTTTTCCACACCGCAACACCTCAGACTTTAGCGACATTAATATAATTAGTACATCCCATTGCACAGGATTGGCAATTGTAAAATAACAATAATGTACACAAATTATCCACATGTTTTATACACTTACAACTTTATACTTCAGAGTCCAGAAAATAGCATCTCAAGTTTATTTAAATACTGAATCAAAGAACCCAAGGACTCAGGAATTACGTATTAATCCGCAAAGATTTAGAGTATAAGTGAAAGGATTTAAAAGCTATAAAATGAAGTTGTAAAACTAGAATTAACATCTGATTCCATACCACAAATGGCACTGTCAGAAACGGTCTGGCTGGAATATATTCATATTTGAACCGATGACTCCTGCTTCTGAAACAAGCGTGTTATCCATTCGGCCATCCAACCCGTATAAAATACTTAGTACTTTATATGATTATACATATATAGATATATATATATATAATACATATATATATATATATAATATATACTATACTATACTCTAGCATTTTATTACAGTAAGCCTTTCAGCATTGTAAAGATTATGTTTATTGCTCATTCAGTAATATATTTATTGCTTATCAACAGCACACAATATATTTCTCTGTACAATTTACTGCATGTGAGGAAACATCATTTCTGTATTACAATGAAAATGTCCGACAAAGGTGAATTAGCTATTAAACAGTTCACATCATTATTAGTCCATAACAAAATTTCACTACCCATATCACTTCTACTACACAAACAGTGAATAAATAGGCTACTCTACAAACTCAGTTACAAAAACTGTAAGCAAATTGATAGCCTAAGTAACATTGATAGCATATCGTAACTAAATTTAAGCAAATATGTTAATTCAATATAGAGTGGAATCCGCTTACATGCACGGCCATTAGACCTAAATAAAATGTGCTTATAACCGGAGCACAATTTAAAGCGAACTTGAGCCTAGGGCTATCGAAATACATGCACAATTGTACAGGTACCTGTGTCAATATAAGTTTATGATTATATCACTATGCTTAGTTTGCTTACAGTAATATGAGCATGCATGCATCTGTGCCCTCATAATATGCACATATACATCATATACACATATACATTCAAACATGTACATAATATCAAAACATTCTGATAAAGACAAAGTGTTACGTTGGCTAACCGCTTCCGTACATCAGAATATTAAACCCTACTTTTTATTAAACCCTATTTTTTTATTAAAGCCTATTTTTTCCCGCATTAATTCAATCAATAATAAAATAAGTCTAGTAGATCACTATGCTTAGTTTTCAGATATTCTACGTCTAAATACTTAACTATAATACATCTACAGGTACACGGTTTCATTACCTATTTAACTCTCTCTCTTAGTGCACTGCCCACTGGCAGGTCCATGATATATAACGCCTCGACTCTTCTCTGTCTTCCGTTTTCTCTAGAAAACTAGAGAAAACGGAACGGTTTCTTTTTTCCATTTACCTAGATAACTAGCATTCACTAAATAGCATCACGCTTCCACGAATTATCACTCTAACCTGTCTAGACAGTTAACTGACTTCCGACTGGCTGGAGCCAGTGTGCGGGGTTCAAATCCTGGGCTAGCCCGTCACTGACATCGCTTTCGAGTGAGGAAACTGATGTTAACCTTAGCTTTTTTAGCTTTTAGCTTTACACAGTTGCAGCCCTAAATCAGCAAACAGTAGATCTTTTTTGCTTCCCCTACCGCAATTACGCGGTGTCTTCGTTGATTGCTGCTGCCGACGATGTAAACAATAGGGCGTTACAGAAAAGAACAGACTGTGGTGCAGCTTATCACGCAGTATCTGACAGCGGCATGTGAACATACTCATATCAAAGTGCTAGATATTAACGGATCCATAGGCATACTAATTTATTATTGAAAGTGCTTATATAGCTGGTGCTTAGAACCAGCATCATGATGACATCATGTAATTAAGAGGAACTTACATACGTCCGACAAGTTTATAAGCATATTACATATTTTTTCATGTCAACCTAAAAGGATACAGATTCACTACTAAGAAAGATGATTAATCATGTGTACATAATTTAAGGACGTTATTTTGTAATTAACCCTAATTGAAAAATCGTCAAATAAATTCGATAAAGGCACTATATTTTGCCATTTTCATACTGAGTAGTTGGTATTAATAAATTACAGGTTACAAGAGATATATAGTGTATTAGAGGTTACAGGAGATGTAATTAGAGATTACATAAGAAAGTAAAGAACCTTTAGCTATCAATCAATAAAATCAATCAATAAGAATCAATCAATAAGAAGTTAACATTCGATTCCTCGCCATAAGGCAATGTCAGGGACGTCTCTTGCAGACTCTGCACAAACAGGCGTCAATAAAATTTAGATATTAACTTGGAGGGCTCACAGCTACTTAACACTATAGGGGACGATATTTTAGGTGTCAGTTCTATTAATGCAAAATATAATATTGAATATCAAATAAAAATTTAATTACAGCAGTACTTCACTCGCCAGGACGTCATTTATCACCATGTGATGATACGTGGTCTGGATGCATAAACGATGAACCACATTGCTTGGTACATTATTCTATATCAGATACTTTCTGCATTTGGCAGTTCCACATAGACACTTAATTCTGTTCTTCTTCTTTCCACCTTCTTCATTCATAGCTTTGATTCTTTTAGAAGGAGATAGAATAACAGCAGCTTTAGGTGTGTGGCAGTGCGCAGCCAAACTGTTGGCATTCTTCTCAGGCGTAGCTAAACCGTTAGCAACGGTAACTGAAGAGGTCAAAGCGTCACTATAACAAGACAGCTCTGAGGTTGATGACCTAGAAGTAGCATTAAATCTATTAATAGTAGCAGCTATATCAGTATTACTAGTAGCATCACCAACAGCATTGCTACTAGCAATAACAGCAGTATCGCCATTTAAACTCAATGCACCACAGGCATCTGATCCATCAGAAGCTTGCTTAGTTACAGACAGAGATCTTAATGGAGATCGCGGAGTCAAAGATTGTCGAGCTTTTTGTACACTATGATCACTAGGAGAACCATACAAATGTGTATCGGTGGATATCAAAGACGTATCAGGAGTCAGAACTACACTAGTGATCTCGAGTTTACCATCACCCGACGTTATTTCCATCTCAGTCTGGTTTTCATCCAGTTTCATTCGTTTGGCCACGTTTTCCTCATCAGGCGGGGAGTTTTCGTCACGTATGTATTCCACAGCAGATTGATAGCTTAGCTCTGAGAGTGGACTCGTAACATTGACGGAGCTCTGAGATGACAGATTAGAAGATGACGACTGAAGATCCAGAACAAGACTTGAACAAGATGTAAACAAATGCTTGGTACTATCTTCAGTCGACTCAGACCTGCGAGCAGCCAGTGAGCTAGATGATGACGATAACGTCAGGTGAAGGTCCGAGACAGATTTTTGTGAGCTACATTCTTCAACCAACGACTGCGATGAGCGACCTTGAGTAGAATTGGAGCAATTAGTAACTTCCGCAGCTTTTATCTGAGCTGAAGAATCCGATAGAGAATGAAAGCTAGCCGAAAACTCAACGAATGAGAGAGAAACTACAGAAGATTCCTTCCCTGATTGACAGTCAATCGCAGATGATTTGTCGGATAACGTTGGAGTGACTAAGTTGGCATATGAAGGCTCAGACGATAAGGTTGTTGCTGAGCTGCTTAGATTTTTCTTATTATCTTCCGGCAGTGGTCTCGATGGAAGCCTTCCAGTCTCGTTGTTCGTATCGGGCTCTCGATCTTCCTCTTCCGTCATGTCGCCTGACAAAAATGAAGCAACAAATGTCTCTCAGCCTTGTAATACTGACTCCATATAGAAATGTAACTACTAATTAAAGACAGTACTAAATACAAATATAAACAGTTAAGATTGGCTGGACAGAAAATTGTCAAACATCTGCTATATCTTATGTCAACGTTTTTTATGAAAATGCACAAAATAATTAATTAAAGCATAGTTCAACGAAGCCAAAGAAAACAATATACTGAAAGAAATGAATAATTTTGCTAGATTCTATATGTAATGATTGGTGCCTATGTTAGAAGAGCACTTGCCTACAAAGTGACATCTGTAAATTCATTTATATTTAGCATAAATTTTTAATATAACAACAATTAGAGTGCTATAGTCATAAAAGACAACATTGAGCACTATTGAGACAAAATCAAGCCGGAGAGCAAAAAGAAGGTCCAAAAACGGTGCAAATTCCAAAATCCAGATAATCAGTCCAAAGTAACACCTATCCAGTCTCACCGAGTTCTGTAATCTTTGGCTGGGACCAGACCTAGGATGATCACATATGACATTTAATTTTAAAAATTTCACAAAAGAAACCTGTCATCTGGTAGTCAAAGGTAAGCTCCTCCCCTTTCTTTATGTCTCGCGCAGCAAACAGTGCAATGCGCGGCAGTCTCGGGTCCAAATTGTTAATCCACACCACGTGCACAACCAAATTAGGATCGCACTAAAACATTTTAAGCACAATTACTTAGCGAGAGAGGGAGAGAGGTAGAGAAAGAGAGAGATGGACAGAAAGAGCGATAGAAAGAGAGAGAAAGTGGACACTTTATTTCATCTCATTACAAGTCATTTTCATTTTAAGCACAATTATTTAGAGAGAGAGAGAGAGAGTGAGCGAGAGAGGGAGAAGAAAGAGAGAGAGAAAGAGAGAGGGAGAGAAAGAGAGAGAGAGGACACTTTATTTCATCTCAATTCAAGTCATTATATAACCAACAAGTATAAAAGCAACAACAGCTAATGTATATAGCAGCAATCTAAGCACAGAAAGACAATGAATACAGGAGATGATGCACATGTAGTCAGACAGAAAATGCACCATTAATATAAGTCTTACAAAATAATGTCAGAAATCAACGAGTTCACTTCCACAAGCCAACAATGCATTTGAAAACTATCACATGATTATTTTCATATACTCACAATATTTTTATATTTTAAAAGTAATTTCATATAATCTTAAGAAGATATTTAAAGCCGTTGCATTGATAACACTCAGCAATATGTTGTGCCATGCATTACTGAAAGCTAATAAATTAAACTGAATTATTCAACTGAAGCAAATAATTCCAATACTCTTCATAGCGAACATGACAAACAGTAAGGAAATGGAAAAATTAAAACTGTCACACAGAGCTGTTTCTATTCATCAATAGAAAAACTCTCGTCAATTTGTCAGCTTCTGATAGGTTAAACAGATTAATTATCTAGCTACAAGACAAAAACTACATCATCCAACACTGAAAGATCCTACACAACCCCTGCTGATCACTGACACACATCCTCCTGTTGACTCAGTCAAGTGGTTTATCCTTGAAAGCGGTTAACTTCCATCTAGGTGCTGGTTCTAACTCGTCCAGCAACCTTGCTCTGGGCTTCCTTCAACTTATCAGCAACCATGCTCTGGGCTTCCCTCTACTCATCAGCAACCTTGCACTGAGCTTCCTTCAACTCATCCAGCAACCTTGCTCTGGGCTTCCTTCTACTCATCCAGCAATCTTGCTCTGGGCTTCCTTCAACTCATCCATCCACCTTGCTCTGGGCTTCCTTCAACTCATCCATCCACCTTGCTCTGGGCTTCCTTCAACTCATCAACAACCTTGCACTGGGCTTCCTTCAACTCATCAGCAACCTTGCTCTGGGCTTCCTTCAACTCATCCAGCAACCATGCTCTGGGCTTCCTTCAACTCATCCATCCATCTTCCTCTGGGATTTCTTTGTAATAATTTTGTAGGGACTTAAAGATTTACCTTACTTATTTTGATTTATGCTTACAATTCCTGATCATTTTAAACTTCTATGAATGTTCAGGCTATGGTGATAAACATTCCATATGTTTGAACTTCTGTAAGCATCAGATAATCACAACAATAACAAACCCTAAACAAACTATCTCACGTACTGTTAAAACTAAGCATATAGACTACACAGTACGTAAGACAGATTACGATTCTCATTAAACAAAAGTAACGCAAAAAAAGTGAGCAAATTAAAAAGTAAAGAAAGCAAATCTTACGGAGTGGTTGACAAAGTGACTGACATTTCCGTACACTCCTGCGTCCACGGTATAAGGGCAGTCGTTGTCTGTATCCTGGAAGTCTAGGTCAAACAAGTAGGTCATGCCCTCGGCGTCATATTCCTTGCCCCTTCTTTCCGCTTCCTCGTATGTTATAACCTACACAAAAATACAAACGTTAAAAGGAATATTTAACGATTACCAAACAAATACTAAGCTAAATATTTACTATTCAAAAATTTTTGTTTTTTAAAAAAGCTAATGTTAACGTCAGTTATGTTTCCTCACCAGTAAGCAATGTCAGCGACAGGCGAGCACAGGATTTGAACCGCACACATACTGATCATACTGATCGTACCAGTGGCGATGTCGGTAAGATATTAATAAATAATAAAATAGTACTAATTTAACAAATATGAGCATTATCGTTACAAAAACATAATACCCATTCCCCTAAAAGCAGTGGAGCCACTTGATTATAGATAACTTTATTTAATGTGATTATATTAGTCCAGTCATCTTCTCGATGTCTAAGCCAGCAAACTCGTTCAAAATCTCCAGGCTTACTATGCATAGCTTCAAATATGATGCGACACTCTATCTCCGCAATCCCTGGTGTTCTGAGTAGTCCAATATCATATGGGCATGGATAACCTATACCTAACATGGATTACGAATAATTTATTGGCATCGGCTTATGATTGTCCAAGGCGGCAAAGCCTTACCCCGTGTGTCCCATTCTTTACAGTTAGAGCACTACTTGTTTTATATATAGAAACTTTTCTACAAGAACCATTCTCTAAATGATAAATACATACAATTTTTAAAGAAAACTACATATATATAAAAGCTTAAAGCCGATGTCGAAGTAAGTTTCTTCTCATGAAAGCGATATCAGTGACGGGAAAGACCAAGACTTGAACCCCACACACACTGATCCGCAGTCGGATAGCTTACCAAGATCATCACTGGTTCCAGTCTAAATAGCCAAGGTTAAATTTCTGCTCAATAGTATGTCAGTGATGGATGAAACACTGGATTTGAACCCTGCACCTACTGATCCACTGTCGAACAACTTACCAACTATGCAGCTGGCTCAACCCACAATATAAAAACCATAGTTTCTATTTCTGTCAGAATAAATAACAAATTAGTGGATTATCCATAATACTAAAAAATAAAAATTACAAATAGTAGTTTTATATATAAATTGCTTAACTATTGATACATAATAATAACAATAATAACCCAATAATATAATAACAATAATAATAATAATTATTATTATTATAATAATAAGTAAATTTATATACGCACTGTTTTATGCAACATGCCACTGTAGCGCTAAATCCTTAACATAAACAAATGACAATCTGCTAACAATTCCCTAAAGAAGAGCATTAAATTACTTACCTCCCCCACATATTCCATCACAAAAGAACCCTTCTTAATCAGTTGCAGAGTTCTAACGCCCCACCCTCTTCCGTTGTCAGTCCTATAGATGCAGAGCTTGTGTTTCCGGCCATGCTGAACCACTCTGTTGGGACACTTTGGCCCACATTTACACTTCTTATTGCACTCGTAGACGGGGTAACCTTTCTCTAGCCGCAGTCGTCCGTTAGCATAGTATGCAAACGGCCACCCGCCAGCGCTTGATGCACAGCAGTTTTTCTTGTCATTGATGCAGTTATCACACTCACAGCCAATGACGGGGTCAGAGTTGAGCTCGACGCCCTCTCCAGGCACGTAGTCGTTAATGTATCGGAAGTTCTGCGGCGGACCCTCCAAGTCAACGTTGTTCTCCACCGTGATACCGGCAGGATCCGTGTTAATGTCGTTGAGGTGTGTTTCCCATGCCTTCAAAGCTCTCAGCGTCTCCTGTCTGCAGGCAGGGAAAGAAGGAGAAATTAAATATAAGTCAGTTTGGACTATTGAAGAATTTTAGGATTTAACAAAAAGCGGAAAATAGCTAGATGTTAGCTAAGCTGTTAAAATGTTAAAAATAATGAGGTATTATAGTGAGAATTTATGCTCTGGCATCAACAAAACTGATCCTCAGAATGAAAACATTTAAGTTCAACGAATAAATAGGACATTAGATTTACAAATACAATAGATCGAGAGACTATAGACTAATCCGTCTCTAGAGAATAAATTTTATTCATTCTATAGGATTGTAAATAAATATATGGATTATTTCACAATTCAATTTTTAAAATTAAATGACAAATAGTATGTTTAAACAATAAAGTATACATGAAGAATCTAAATTTACACTGCAAAGAAATGAAGATTGGCAAAATGATGAGCAGCAATAGAAAAACACAATTCTAGCACTCTAAAAATAGTTACAGCATGACCAACTAAAGGAAAGTTTAAGCATTAGTTTAGGATAAAGCAATATTAGGATAAAATTAGAATTAAAAAGAAAAGTATTCAACAACTGCTTAGTAAAATGATTAAACAAAGCCACAAAAGAAATAATAAATAGCCTAATGAAAGAATAAGTAGAAATATAAGTGGACGGGTAAATATTTCTCACTCGCCGCAGAAAATACAAAATTCCTCAGAAAGATTAGACAGCTTATAATGTAAAAATACTATGTCTTGCCAAGGTATGACAAAGAACGCAACACTTTGAAATAGAAGCAAATGAATTATTTAGATTATTTTAAAGAAGAATGACAACATTCTGGCTAGATCAGACATGATTAACCATCAGAATCCTCTCAAATAATAATGATACGATCGGCACAAGAATTACCTGCGAGTCTTGTAAGACTTGCTGCCTTTCTTAGTAACAGCAGCTCGTGTACAGTTCCTAATAACTCTCCGACGACTTCCCACCTTTCTCGCCATCTTGCTTGCTAGGCCCGGCCCAACTGCGCTGTGCCAAGCCTGCAACAAATCCACGGCACTGATCTCCTCGTTGCACTCTTGTATGTGCTCCAGTATTTCCTGTGCTCGTCTGCGCTTGCTGTCCGGCTCGCAGCAGTACTTTGCTTGAGATCGTTTGCTGGAGGTGGTGGCTTCCAGTGCACGCTGGCTGTGATATTCCAGAACCACTTCCTCGCAATCAGCCAAGTGTTCACGCGGCTCCCAAGTGTTGTAGTCACTAGACCAGCCCTGCCACTTGATCAGGTAGTACTCCACACCCTAATAACAATAACATAATAACAATAGTATAATAACAATAGCATAATAACAGTAACATAATAACATTAGCATAATAAAAATAACATAATAACAATAGCATAATAACAATAGCATAATAAAAATAGCATAATAACAGTAACGTAATAACAATAACATAATAACAGTAACGTAATAACAATAGCATAATAACAATAGCATAATAACACTAGCATAATAACAGTAACATAATAACATTAGCATAATAAAAATAGCATAATAACAGTAACGTAATAACAATAACATAATAACAGTAACGTAATAACAATAACATAATAACAATAGCATAATAACAATATAGCATAATAACAATAACATAATAATAACAATAACATAATAATAACAGCATAATAACAACAATAACATAATTACAATAGCATAATAACAATAACATAATAACACTAGTATAACAATAACATAATAACAATAGCATAATAACAATAACATAATACCACTAGCATAACAATAACATAATAACAATAGCATAAAACAATAGCATAATAACAATAGCATAATAAGTTATTATGCTATTGTTATTATGCTATTGTTATTATGTTATTGTTATTATGTTATTGTTATTATGTTATTGCCATTATGTTATTGTTGTTATGTTATTGTAATTATTAATAACAATAACATAATAACAATAGCATAATAACAATAACAGTAGCTATTATTTATTATGTTATTCATGTCACAGCTACGTGATCTGCTGCATCCCGATATCAAGCAATACCAAAAATTACATCATTAATTAACAACAGTAGCTATTATTATATCCCAGCCAAAAAATAACTTAAGTATCCGATTTTAAAAGTACTGCTACGCAGCACAATTCTATTATTCTATTGATTTCTTATTTACGTGTAATGTTTATAATATTTATTATGTCAACTTACTAAAAGAAAGGAGGCTTTAGTTTGAACAGGTTTTACTCTCCAACCCAAATTAATTACAAATTTTCAGCATCATGTTAAATGCTATTACTAAAAAAATTGTAATCAGAAAGAAATGAAAAGCTGCAGCACTAAATGACATTCTAGCAGAACTTTTGAAAATTCAGGAGGGAGAGACACCCAGTAAGGCCATAAAAGTATGAATAGAAGTAAATATACAACATTTGTCAAGAAAATTTTAGCGAAGATTTTAACATATAAGATTAATTCTAAACTTCTATATGAACTAAACACAGACGTGACCTAGATCGAATAAAAATATTCAGAAGAAAGCAAAATATGACATGGAGGGAAACAAGGTTGTAGCATCTTGCTGGTGTGGTTGAATGCAGCAACAATTATGGTTGAAGCCATGAAAGATATTAAAGTTCGAATAAAGTTGAAGGCAATTTGTTGAAAGATGTGAAGTAAGCAGTTGATCTAGAAGAGATGACAGGAAGGGAAATAGGATTGCAGAAGGTAGTGGATAGTCAGAATGCTACCGCATGGAAGCATGGCAAGATCAATATAAAAAATAAAAAACTAATGAGTCTCCAAGAAAAAAGGTTAAGTCACAACATAGTATGAGATTGCAACAGGTAAGGAGTTTCACATAAGTAGGTCTTATAATAACAGATAATGAAAAATGTGAGATAAAAACTGCTATTCATAGGACTTCATAAGCAAAAGAGGCCTTAGGCAATAGGAAAGAACTTCTAAGTCTAAAGACAGCCACTAAGATAAAGATAGTGAAAACTTTGGTATGGACCACGCTATAATATGATGTGAAACATGAACCACAAGGAAGGAGGATATTAAGAAAAGAGGCATTGCAAATGTGGATATGGAGAAGATTGGTACAGCATTTATTAAACACAAATGGTATGCTGAACTCGAAAAAGTTATCAATGAAAAAATCCTTGAAAAAGTTGATACATAATTACAGATTGACGGCTGATAAATGCATTAAGAAATAAGAAGACCAGGATAGGACACATTCTAAGGGGGTAACTTACTACAACTGGCCATATAAGAAAGAATGAAAGGAAAGAGCAGAGGAAAACCAAGTTTACGAATGTTAGCTGATTCTTTTATATGTGGCCATGAAGGGGAAATCAGAAAGCAGAGAAGAGTTGAGGCACTATATAACATAGACCTGCCCGTGGGTAGTATATTAAGAAAGAGATTAGCTAAAAATTGTCTTGCACTCCAATCTAGCATAATTCAATATCAATGTTGTAGAAAGATTGAATTCATTAAAGAAGTAACTACTTAAAGAGAAATGCAAACCTATCTTAATAGTCCCAAAATCTAAACTTTGAAAGATAAAGCTACACTTAAGTCAGCAGCATAAAATGATCAAAATTTGCAGTAATTTAAGTTGATATTAATAGCCAGTTAAATATTACCTTATCAAAGCAGTAGTCTACAATGTGCTCCACTTCATAATTCTCATCCAATGTTATTTTTTCAGCCTCAATTACTGACGAACAAAGATAGAAACAATCATAAACCATTTAATATATTTGTAGGGTACTGACTAATACATATAGTGCTTACAACTACATGTTTTAATAGTGAGATATATTTAGAATTAAAATAAATAAGCAAGCGTCACAATTAATTCAAACGTTTTCATTACAATACTTATACTTCTAAACTGTTCAGTAACATTCATTACATATCGATATCAAAATTCAATTGATAGCGATTGGTAACACTCACAAAATGGCGACGCTCATGTCTAAGAATAATTGTATAATCATCACCGCCAAATATAGATTTACTATTACACAAACATTTCTATAAAAGGAAGAATTATAAAATAATAGCTAAAAAATTATTGTCTAAATAAAACTTACGTTTATCGACAATCTTTCGACCAATGGTTGGGCTTAAATCCAATAAAAAATTAAGCATGAGATATCTATTGGTCTCCTGAGTGACCCTCTGCTTTTCTTTCTCTACTAGACGAATCATATCAGCAACTGACAAAAGGCCTCGAACCTTCAACGTTTTAATATCATCCATTATTTAGATCTGCACAAGAATCAAATATATTGATAAATGTGAAGAAATATGAGAGAGATAGAGAGAGAGAGAGAAGCTCCAGTCCAAAGCGTTTGGGACAAACATCGAGAACATCTTTAAATATTTGTGCTTACCGTCTGACCCTAACTTCTTAAATTATAATTTACCTATCAATTAAATTAAGCAGAGATCTAGCTAAAATCAACTTTGTTGTTGACATCTACAGCTGACATCTACAGCTGATGTCATCTGACATCATGATGACATCTACAGCTTTTAATATAACAAGTCTAAACCATTACAAAGTATGAGTCTAATATCCATTCATTGACCAGTCCTTAGAACATCCGCGATGTTTATTTCAGATCAGTTAGCCCGGGAATCGAACTCACGGGGTTCAATCCATCTCAGGATCGGTCATTTAAAATTTCATTTACTTGACCTAAATAAGAAGCTATTTCGAGCCGAATCATACCCATCATACATGTGTAGGATGTGCAGTGCTCGATACCATAGTGAACTATTGTAAAATTCGCCAAATTAAGTTAACTTTGCTACAATATATACCGTATAAGAAATATAATTCGGTAAAACTGCTAGAAAAATACATAAACAATATGCGCGCCACCGAGCAGCGTGTCCATCTGGTGATTCATTGAGATCGCATATATCTGAAGCAACAACAACAACAAATTTATTAACAAGTAAACACTCAGGATCGGTTGAGGAAGTTAATTCTATGAATTTAATTAATTTTAATTTAATTCTATTACACTGGTTCAGGAAGATCCAAGACTTGTATCACCAGTCTGAAGCCCAAACCAACTGAAGCAAATAATAAGAGTTAAATTTAAATGATAAAATCTAACTTCTCAAAGCTCTCTGTTCACAAATATATATTCGTGAAACCCAAACTTCAACCTTTCTTTAACTGTTAAGTGAACACTTTTTAAGTTAATTTCAAAGACATAGTATATATTTTAAATTAACAAAAATATGTATTAATGTAGGCTATACAATTTAATGTTTGTATAAATTCTATGGTTCAGACTAAACTTCAGAAATATCAGTTTGGTCACAATGATATCATTGAGCTATATACAGAACTTAGCCAAGATACATCATATTTCAAGAAAAAATTATACTCTTTGGGAACAATAACAACAGTAGGCCTATATTTTTAAAAACACTCCGCACTTGAAATCTCCTTTGCCCAATTTTCATTTAGTTTTTCTTCCGAAATAAATCAAGTGAAGATTATTTTTCCCACATGCAACTGTTCAAGTAGGCCTATAATACTTTACTGTAAAACATTTGCTCTAATCCCTTATTGAAGTGCATCATTCGCAACTGAATTAATATTAGGCAGTAGGACTATGCTGAGTGGGGAGCAGAGAACACCCGTTAGGCTGGTAGTCTCGGGATATATATATATATATATATATATATATATATATATATATATATACAGTATATATATATATATACAGTATATATATATATATATATATATATATATATATATATATATTATAGTATATTAGTATATTATAATATATTATTATATTACTGCTGGATTTCGCACTTGAATTAGTTGCGCGTCAATAATTGAAGTTATGCTACATCGGCCTCGGTTAGTATTTTCGTGTGTGACCAACCTTGGAAGACTGAGTGTTGACAGCTTCGAAGGAAAAAATCCCAAGAGTGTTGGAAGGTTATTCTTAAATCCGCGCCGGCTGCAACTGATGCGCCATCAAAAGGCAATGATTACTAATAGCCATGGAGAGGAAGGAGGAAATGGACCTATAGCAATCATTGGTGCTTCCTGATCCAGTGTGCCGTTATGTTCCGTTATGTATAGTCCTATGCTTCTTGAAAAAATTTAAAATATTACATTAAAGTAGTAGGCTATTTAAATAAATGTTATATTAAAATACATTTTACTTTTAGAATTGATTGTAAGCATTATAGGCCTATTATATTAACTTTTAAAATATGATTAATTCATAGCCACTTTAAGAACATTTTACTGAAGTCATCGAGAAGGGACCCAGAGGGAGGGGGGGGGGGGGTAAATCTTAATTTTCACATGACTATATAAAGGCGACATATGCACAATTAAATAAATGGCAGTTGAGGTCTTTTAAAACGATATTTAAACAAATTAAACCCATTTTTGATTCGAACTTATCAAATTCCCGTTCTTGCGTGAATTATGTTTATGCAGCTTCAAGTAGCTATGTGCAGGAGTATGTTGAACGATTTAAAGTAGTGATGTGCTTTACGACTCATCTGTGAGAGCAGCATATAAATGACTCGCACAGCTCAATGAGCGGACTCTTTTGAGCTGCTCACTGCTCTCACTGCTTTCAAATGGTCCAGGCACTTGCTACAGTAATTGCACTGAGTAGTGTCTAATGTTCACTGCTCTCAACTGGTTCAGGCACTCAGGCCTACTACCGTAACTGCTCTCTGTCTATGTGGCCTACATGACTTCTAGTAGTTTAGCACACTAACTAAATATCAATTACAACTTTAAATGTAATTTTATTTAGCTTACTATTATTAAACTCTTTCTGTAAAGTAGTCTCGAAGACCGACCTCGACCTTGACACTTAACATTCTTAACCCTGACAATTTTCCTGTTAGGTACTTGGTTCACATTCGCATTCGGCGTCTAATTCGGCTTGGAAGTCGGTTGAATCTTGACCTTTTTCTCTAAATTTTTTAATTGTGAAAATTTCAATGTCATTTATTGTGGCGTACTCCCGCCTTGGCCCGAATTGTAAATCTGCGCCTCCTGATGAACCTCCTTCCATATGTAAGCCTTCTGAAAGCCATACCTTCCACAAATTTTAGGTTTCTATTCCTAGGGCCCGTAACACGGACTAAGTCAAACCAAAAATAAGCATACCACGATGTACACAAGGTTATATAGTGGGTCAAATATGCTGATCTCATGGTTCAAAGGTCAATAATAGTCGAGATATATAGGGCTAGGAAAAAACGGATGGCCTTACATGCTGCTTATACGATACAGTGCAGCATGTATTGACATGCTGCTTATACGATACAGTGCAGCATGTATTGAACAGAGCAGCATATGCTGCACTGGGTCGCATAACGACACATTGCAGCATATGTGTATTATAAAATTGTGAACTAGAACTGCTCTCTGAGAGCAGCTCTTAGAGAGCACTGAGCTGTGAGTGAGAGCAGCTCACTTCAAAGAGCAGCACTTAGTGAGTCGAAAGAGCAGTGAACGGCCAACTCTAATTAAAAGGCTCCTTCTCCAACTTCCATCAATCGAAACATGATCATGCAGCTGTCATGCTCCTCATGCAAACCTTCGTGCACAATAAAGTAGAATGAACTGTACATGTATAGGCCTAAATGTTTTACAGTATTGTAAACTTTTAAATTTGGGGCTAATAATCTGTGTAAATGTGGGGGCTGATTGACGAAAAGGGTTAAATTAGGTTTAGTGGGTCAGAAGTCAGAGAAGATGACTACAACCTCTGAAGAGTTAAATTTGTGCAACTCTTAAAATTAACTTGTTACATAAAAGCTGACTTTACCAACAAGAACATAATCATAGAACTCCCATTCCGATTGCCACGGAAATTGCCGGAAATTGAGAACATTAAATTAAAATTATCTTTAAATTGAATTTCAATTCCAGATATTCGTCAGTTTCCTGGTCGATAGTATAATTATCAGTGTGGTCGAAAGCTCTGGATTTGAACATTGTAAAAGCTGGTAAAGCTAAGGTTAACGTCAGTTTCCTCACTCGAAAGCGATGACAGAGACGGGCGAGCTCAGGATTTGAACCCCGCACATACTGAATCGCTGTCAATGTGTTGAATATATCTACTCCGAACCAAGTAAATGTGCTGACTCTATCTAGTCAATGTGTTGACTCTATCCAGTCAATGTGTTGACTCTATATAGTCAATATGTTGACTCTATCTAGTCAATGTGTTGACTTTATCTAGTCAATGTGTTGACTCGATCTAGTCAACGTGTTGACTCTATTTGGTCAATATGTTGACTCTATCTAATCAACGTGTTGACTCGACCTAGTCAATGGGTTGACTAGATCTGGTCGATATGTCTACTTTATCAAATCAAAATGCTGACTTTGTCAAGTCAATCTGTTGACTCTATCAAGTCATTGTACTGACTCTACCATGCTGTCTCTCAGTTCAATTTGCTAATTCTGACCCATAAACTGCATGCACAATTTAGACTCCCTAAACTACATGCACAATTGAGAGCCTCACATTCTCCCATCTATACTCCCTCACAACTGACGTCCCTAGCATATGTTTTAAGGTTTACCCTCCCACTCCCTTCGATTAGAAATTAGATTCCATCCACCTGGCAGTCATCGAGCATTCAATTGATGCGATATCACGACTCATACCTAGAGAGCTAATTGGACAGCTTGATCTGAACGCGATCTCAGCCCGGTGAATATATCTGTTTCAAGCACGAGCCGGTGCACTAAGCTATGACTCTATACGTCTGATTAGGTAAAATCCTAGCAAGGCTTGGATTGGATGAAAAAGTAAGGTTTTGTTGGATTGCGCACGTGATAGAGTATGTACATTTGTGAAAGAGTAAACTAGAGTAATGGTTCTAGTTTAGGTTAATAAGTGGTTAATCAATCGATAAATAAGAATTTAACGTCCGGTTCCTCGGCATAAGGAAGTGTCGGGAACGTCTCAAACAGACTCTGCATCAACAGATGCAGAGTCTGTTTGAGACGCACCACACAATGACGATTGAGTAGTCTTATAGGGCCCAGAAAGACAGCAAGAGAAAGTGAGATTAAAACAGTACACTTCCAAGATCCGATTCAAGAGGATCAGAATATTTCCCTGCGAGTGAAGTAGATCGGTATTAACTGTGTTATATTTTGAGCTTATAATGAATTTATTAAAATTAGCATGCCGTGTAAAGATTGACTTTAGAAAGAGGTTAGATTTAGTAGCACACAATTGAATTTCTTGACTATCTATATGATTTATCTATGTGATCACACTGATGTGATCACACCAATCGATATCATCCTTGATACCATCATGACATCATCCTTGTAGGAGGAAACGGACGTTAAACCTATATTTATTAATTGATGTGATCACATTGGCATGATCAGTCAATATCGAATTTAAAACTAATCTATTATTGCACATATAAAGGAGTTAACGTTGTTGCGCATATGTGTGATATCTAAGCAAGAACTGAAGAAGGCATGTGGAAATTATGTTTACCAACTCAGAAACCGTATTTTCACAAGCTACACTGGCTACTGCAGTAAGATTTGAAAAAGGCTTTTGTCTAGTTTTTACGATGAGAGTAACTTGTTAGTCAAAAATTATTCTTACTAAGCTTGAAAGCAGAATTTGAGTAGAAATATGGATTAGAATTTGGAAGAAAGTTTACAGAGAATGAGAAGGATAGAAATTCGATAGATTTCAATAGAATAAGCATATTTAATAACCTTTAATAATTAAGAAAGCAGGTTTTAAATGGCACCCCAATTTTAGTCGAAATCAAAATTTCATTTAACTTGGACAGTAAATATCTACTTTACAACTTGATTCCACCAACCTTATAAATTGAATCAAATTGATGTAGTTTTATTTAGACTATACTAATAGTTCAAACTAATCTGATAGATTCGGTTAATATATGATAGAATTAAGGTAATCTGATGGAATTAAATTGATCTGATAGAATTAAACTAATCTGATGGAATTAAACTAATCTGATAGAATTAAACCTGTCTGATGGAATTAAACTAGTCTGACAGAATTAAACTAATCTGAAGGAATTAAACTAATCTGATAGAATTAAACTAATCTGATAGAATTATACTAATCTGACAGAATTAAGCTAATCTGATAGAATTAGACTAATCTGATAGAATTAGACTAATCTGATAGAATTAAACTAATCTGATTGAATTAAACTGATCTAATATATTTGAACTGATCTGATATAATTAAACTAATCTGATAGAATTAAACTAATCTGATAAATTTAACTGATCTGATAATTTAAAAACAATCTGATAGAATTAAATTAATCTAATAGAATTAAACTAATCTAAAAAATTAAACTGATCTGATAAATCAAACTGTTCTGCATAATTGATTGAGCCGATCTTATAGAATTAATTTATATATGAGCTGATACTTTAAATCTCTCAGATTACGCTGTAAATTAAAAATTACCTGACATATATCAATTTGATGTAGTTTTATTTAGACTATACTAATAGTTCAAACTAATCTGATAGATTCGGTTAATATATGATAGAATTAAGGTAATCTGATGGAATTAAATTGATCTGATAGAATTAAACTAATCTGATGGAATTAAACTAATCTGATAGAATTAAACTAGTCTGATGGAATTAAACTAATCTGACAGAATTAAACTAATCTGAAGGAATTAAACTAATCTGATAGAATTAAACTAATCTGATAGAATTATACTAATCTGATAGAATTAAACTAATCTGATAGAATTAAACTAATCTGATAGAATTAAACTGATCTGACAGAATTAAACTAATCTGATAGAATTAGACTAATCTGATAGAATTAGACTAATCTGATAGAATTAAACTGATATACATCACTGATCTAATGGAATAGAAACATCTTAATCTACGTTACAATGCAACCAAGCCTACAGAACTTTGATAAGAAGTCAATTGTTTCTCGAAGGGACTAGACTTCGTGATATAAATAGATTTGCAAACAAATTTAACAGCTGACATTATCGGATTATATCTCAGCAGTTGGAGTTATGATGGTGAATAAGAAATACCGATTGCTAAGAATTTCAATCTCGACTCTCGTTTGCTTAGCGTCGCTCAATATTGCGATTGTGAAAGCTCAATACTCATGGATGTAAGTACATGTATTTAGTTAGATGCAATATAAACTAAATATTATCTAGGATGAGCCGGTGGCAGGTCGGCATGTCGTTCGACAGTCGATCAGTATAGTGGTTCACCAATTACAACTAAAAGTCCCACTACCTATGTTGAAATCCAGAGCTCTCGATCACATGGATGTAAAGTTTCACGGATCATGTTTTGGATAACCAACAAACATTATACTTGCTTAATAAACAAAAAAAATCATGAACAATATATTCATCGTCATCATCTTCTCTTGAATCCCAGTTTAACTAGGGTCGGGATATGAGTAGACTGTCTCAAATCCTGTCCTAAATCACATAATCAGTCGATCCCCTATTTGAGAGTATTCCATTCGTTTAGATTTTGGTATCAATTTCTGGATCCTAGGCGCTCACCAACCGGATGCCCTTTCTGACGTTGGTTTATAATAAAAGGTTATATATTACTCTGTACATGTAAGATATTAACTTTTGAACAATGAACAATATAATAATTAAAACATTAAAATTACCACATAAAATATAAGATCTACGTGTATGTTTATTATTAGCATCGATTCACTACTGTGGCGTATTACCTATAGCGGCGCTTATACAAATCGGCTTAATGTTACTCAGGTGTGATGATTGAGCATACCTTCTAATTCACATAATTACCGATTGCAATGGGTAACTGGGATGGATAGCAGAATGGACAGCATGCTTGCTTGAGAAGCATGAGATATATGTTCGAATCTCAGCCAGAGGGTCTCTGACTTATAAGTATGAGTGGTATGAGTCTCTGACTTATAAGTCTGAGTAATATGGGTCTCTGACTTATATGTATAACTTATAAGTATGACTTATAATTCTGAGGGTCTCTGAATTATAAGTATCTCCTTTAAGGTACTTATAATTACAGAATTTTTAATTTTGAAATATAACTTAATACGATGATCATATTTAATATTGTCACTTTCTAGATATTTGGGGGTCGCTGCCCTGGGACATCGCCCTCACACACCCCTACCCCACCAGCCCACCAGGGAGCAGCGCCACCTCGCCCCTGCGTCCCCTGTTCGCCAACCGCCCCCACCCGGGGAATTATGGGATCTGCCCGGGCACATTCAGGCCTGCCCGGGCAACGAGACCGAGACGAGGGGCGTGGGCCTGGTCGGTCGTCAGGTGGAGTTGTGCAGGAGTAATCCCGAGTCCCTCGTGCACGTACAGAGAGGTGCCGTGGTGGGATTGCTGGAGTGTCAGTATCAGTTTAGACTCGACAGGTGGAACTGTACGATTATCAACGGAAACGATTCCTTGATCGAAGAAATTGTTAAACAAGGCGAGTAGATAACTTCACGTAGTAATCGTTAAATCACTCGGCGATCATTAATCTTAAATCTTCATCCCTGACAGCACTCTCTGGTGTGGAACCTGACGTCGAATCATCAGTGATCTGTATGTAAGAATTTAACGTCGGGTTCTTCAAAGAAAGATGCCGACTGGGACTTATAAAACAGACTCTAAGTAAACTACATGTACCTTGTCCTAGTTAAGCATATCTTCTCAATAATAAAAAGAAAAATAATCCAAACAAAATAAAAATAAAAATAAATAATAATAATAATAATAATAATAATAATAATAAATTTTTAACACCGGTGTCGTCATGCAAGGATGATGTATGGGATTTCCCCACAGCACATATTATACAGATAAATTCATTCAAACCGATCTGCAAAAAGTTAAAGGTCCTCGACAATGCCTGTCTGATGATCAAAAGATGATCAAGGTAGATAGAGTTGTTTCCTAAGCCTGCGAGAGAACAGAGAAGCTTTCATACTGCTTAGAGAAAAACCGAAGAGAGAGTAAGACTCAAAACAGTGTAATTCAAATGTTGAAATGATATCTTCAATATTGGAATTTTTATTTTAGTATCTTCTTTGAAAATAATAAATTGAACAATAAAAAGTAGCCTAATTGCCCGATAGCTGATAATTAAAATTACAATTTCACTACTTTATTTTAATTGTTTTCACTGTTGTCGAGTACAATTTTTAGAAGTGTCACGTTCTTTTCGTTTCCTACTAAAGGCAACGATAATATTATAGTTATTTATATTTTCGTGAACATGATTCCATTCATTTTGTACTGTATGCTGTATATTGTGCACCTTCTGTGTATGTGATACCATAATTTTGGCGAAAATTAAAAAAGATATATCCATATATATATATATATATATAAATATATATATATATGTATATATATATATACATGTATATAATTATATATATATATATACTATATATATATATATATATATATATATATATATATATATATATATGCATGTATATATATATACATGTATATAATTATATATATATATATATAGGCCTCTATACGTATATATATACATGTATATATATATATATATATATATATATATATATAGGCCTATATACGTATATATATACATGTATATATATATATATATATATATATATATATATATATATAGGCAGACATAAGATGAGAAAGTTGCTGGTTGTTGTGCTTACAATAATTTTATTAAATATTTGCTCAAATACTGAAGGTAACCACCAGAACGCCGAAGATTGAAAAGATATTAGAGATTTGTATCAATTATTTTATACGTAGGCCTGCTTGTTCACAGTACTCTCTATTTGTACACGTATACATGTACATGTATATCGAAATTACAATGAACATTGTAACGCCTAGTCTCAACAATGTAAATTTAGCAATGTAAGGCCTATCTCTAATTCTATTGAGAAGTTTATTATCAGAACGTAAATTAAAAATGTCTAAAACACTTAAAATTAATTTACTATTGCTTAACTAAATGACTGCTTTTAATTGAACTCACATTCTTTACCATTTACCCCATCAGAATGGTTTTCTCTAGTCGATAATGAATTGAATTCATTTTATTACTTTCTTCACGAACTCTTTCAGTTCTTCCAGGAATGCATTGGTAACTTTAAAAAAATCATATCTTCCTTGTAAATATTTGACACATTGATTAACTGTTTGAATAACCTATTTGTTGATTTAATCATTTATTCATGTCTTCAGATATGCATTCTTAATTCATTCATTCGTTCATATATTCATTCGTTCATTAATTCATTCGCTCACTTAATCATTCGTTCATTAATTAATTAATTCATTCATTCTGTCTCGTTGTATGCGCTTTGTGTATATTTTGATTCAGTTACAAATAAGTGATCATGGTTCTCTCTCTCTCTCTCTCTCTCTCTCTCTCATTCGTCTATTCCTTGTTCACTCATTCTTTCGTTCATATATTCATTCATTCATTCATTCATTAATTTATTAATTTATTAATTTATTAATTTATTAATTTATTAATTTATTAATTTATTAATTTATTAATTTATTAATTTATTAATTTATTAATTTATTTATTTATTAATTTATTAATTTATTAATTTATTTATTTATTAATTTATTAATTTATTAATTTATTCATTTATTCATTTTATTTCATTTCTTCATTTATTCATATTAATTCATTGATTCTTTATTCCGTTATTCATTATTTCATTATTCCTTTATTCATTTATTTCTTTATTCATTTATTCCTTTATTCATTTAGTCCTTTATTTCATTTATCATTTCATTCATGTTATTTCATTTTATTCAATTTATTCATTTTATTCCTTTATTCATTTATTCATTTATCATTTATTCATTTATTCATTTATTCATTTATTTCATTTATTCATTTATTCATTTATTCATTTATTCATTTATTCATTTATTCATTTATTCATTTATTCATTTATTCATTCATTTATTCATTTATTCATTTATTCATTTATTCATTTATTCATTCGTTTATTCATTCATTCATTTATTTATTCATTCATTCATTCATTCAGGCACGAGAGAGACTGCATTTGTACACGCCGTCACTACTGCAGCTGTAGTTCATGCCGTCACGTCAGCCTGTTCCTCAGGTAGTTTGCCGGACTGTTCGTGTGATAACAGCAACACTGGAACACCGCTAGACCCGACTATGCTGCGCTACAGGAATACAAGTAAGTGGAATTGTCTTTAACGCACTTGAAATAATAAAAATAATAATAATAATAATAATAATAATAACAATAAGATAACAAATAAATATATAAAATATTAAGAGTAATAGTGTAAATTAATATGAGTATATAAATAATAAATACTTGTAGATATTTTTGTATTATGATACAAGAGAAATTTTTATTACTTGATGCCCTTGCCAATTACCATTAATTTTACTTATCATAATGAGGTTATAAAAGGACGTGAATTGAAGTAATTAGGGCTAGTTGATTAACTTATTAAGACGGCGGGATTAGCGCACTTGGTTTAGTTGCGCGTCAATTATCAAAGTTAAGCTGCATCGACCTCGGTTAGTACTTTGTGGGTGACCACCTTGGAAGACCGAGTGTTGGTAAAAGCTTAGGAAGGAAAAAATCTCAGGGTGATGGAAGGTTATTCTTAAATCCGCGCCGGCTGCAATTGACGCGCCATCAAAAGGCAACGATTACTAATAACCATGGAGAGGAAGGATGAAATGGGTCTTAAACAAGCATCTGTGCTTCCTTACCCAGTGTGCCGTTATGTTATGTTATGTTATTAAACCAACCAACGGTGTTTTGATAGTAAGAAAAAAGAATTTATTGATCTAAATATTGAAATGAAACATTGCATACAGTACATTAAGAAATAAATGCAAAAGAAGGTTTTGATGATGATACAATGGGCTCAGTCTTTAAATCATCGCCTACATACTTACACACTCAGAATACACTAAATATTAGTTTAAAATTTAAAAATTATTCCACACGATCCTGTGTACAATTTTCCTGGTGAAAACCTGTGTGTGAGTTGGAAGACAGATATGGTGCGCAACTCAATAAGTAAAAGCTAAAGCTGAATTTAGAGTCAGTTTCATTTTTCACAGGCCTCACCGAGACTAGGATAGCACTGTATTTGGACCCTGAACCTACTGGTGCCCAATCTAATACTAAACCGATCAGTCTACTGTCTCGATCAGTCCGATTCCTGCACATCCAAATTCAATAAAATCTATTAATAACTTAACTCTGACTAATTTACACACTGATTGGACAAATATTGTAGGAAATGGAGACCTACTGATGAAATCAAACCTCAGGGAGGAAGGCCCCGGAGGGGGGAGGGTTATCAGGGGGTTGGAGGGGGAGACCTGGAGGTGGGGTGGGTGCAGCGACAACGTTCATCATGGTGTATGGTTCGCTAAAACCTTTGTGGACGCAAATGCAGAAGCTCTTGGAAGCCAATCGAAGGCGGGTAGTCGAGAACACATCAAGGCCCTCGCGAACCTGCACAACAATGAAGTGGGAAGAAAGGTTTGAGATAGTTATAAATGAATAGCTATTAACTTCAATGGACTTGTTCGAATAATGAACTTTATTTCTAGTTTATTTTTGTTATTTTATTTCTCTGCTACACACTTGCTTATTTGATTGCATGCGTAAGCCAATTAATTATTATTATTTATCTTACCTTTAATTCTAAAATTTTCCATTGAAAATTCACGATGGTTCTTAATTAGTTTGTGTTTAAGTATTGCTTGTACAAGATTGACTGTATTTTTTGTGAATTATACAGGGTTGTATGACCCCTTCTGTTGTTCTTATTCTACTAGGTTGAATAGCCTCTCTCGTATCCAGTAATTCTAAATGCTTTCCTCGAGAGTTTCAGTTTATTATATTATGTTGTATTTGGTTATTTTTTACCTTGTCTTTCGTTGTCGTTTTCATGTCCACATATAAGTGGGTCTTTAAATCATCTAACATTCTTGATCTCGGTCTTCCTCCGCTTCCCTTTCCTTCCATTCTACCTTTTATTATCTCTTTTTGTATATTATCCCCGTTAAAATATGTCTTAATCAGCTCTTTCTATTAATTATTAATTAATGAATTTATCAACTGTCTATCTTCAGCAACTCATTCCAGTGCTTCTTCATTTGTAATTTTTTGTGTCCAGTTAGATTTTCCATTCTTCTCCATATCCATAGTTCCAACGCTTCTATTGCCTTGCTATCTTCCTTCTTTAAGATTCATATTTCACATCCATATAATAATGTCATAAGCCATAATTAGGTTACGGTACGTTACTATAATGCATAATTAATTTATAGCCAACAATTTATTAGCCTGCTCACAATAAAATCGAAAAGAGTTAAAGTTAACACGTACAAGTCTATAGTATGGTAGTGAAATAAGCATCTATGATAATATCTATCAATTTTAAGACATCTATGTAACTATTAGGCAGCTTAAGTAAGTAAGCAGCTTATTGTTAGTTAAGTAAGTTACTCGACTGCGGATCAGTATGTGCGAGGTTCAAATCCTGGGCTCGCCCTTCACTGACATCGCTTTCGAGTGAGGAAACTGACGTTAACCTTAGCTTTACCAGCTTAGTCAATTTTCCCGGTTGCCTATCCTGTGAATGTTCGATATTTTACTCTCTGATCAGCTCTACCGGGAATTGTTCACAGAACCTCAGGAACAGTCATTTTGAATTTCATAACGTTTCCTAAAGCACTTGCTACTTAGTTATTTGGACATTCTAATCAATTAATTCACTCTAATTAATTTTTCATCACGGATGGCTGCGTGGGAGGGATGTGAAATAAACCGATGCCTAAATTATTTTCCTTATCTCATCTCCCGGCCCACTGGCGGCATCATTAGTCTTCGGCGAGTGTGGGTGCGAGAAATTTCTGCAACTAGACTCTCGAATGATGAGAGAGATCTGTCTTGTAATCTTTGCTGGGTGTATGGAATTTATTATGAAACTATTTGAACATTTACTGCTACCCTTCAATCATCGCAGTATCGCAGGCTCTCCGATGCGCTGTGGTCCGCGGTATAGAATATAAGACATCTGTTGTCAATCTGTCAGATCAGTGTTGACGCCCGTTTCTGCGTCTGACGACGATATTTGGATTAACTAATTCGTTATATTGCATGCGCACACAGTTTTACAGAAATTTTATTTGTTCCTGTAGACTTTTGATATATCGTTTATTACTAAAGTTGAGTTACCTTCTTTGAAGTTTCAGATGGGAAATTTTCATGTTTGATAAGGTTTGTAACTTAGTTAAATCAAAAAGTTTTTAGAGCGAAAGAAAGTTGATTAAGGTTTTCTGTAGATTAGTCAAAGTCTTTGGCTCTCTTAATCTGTTCTTGTATAGTTGTTATCAATTTCTATTTGGAAGATAGAGTGAGCGCTGGTATAACATTAAGACATATTCTAGCATAAGCCAGCAATACTTAATTTACTTTGAAGTTATCTGATGCCGCATTTGTTTCTCTATTCTTGCCATAGTCTAGCTTGCTGCCCTTGCTATTAATGCTACTGCAGGCAGTCCTAAAGCATGAGAGCTCCATACTAGTGAGTATAAACTGCTGCTTTGACTACTTCAATGCTATTACAGGCAGCAGTCATAAAGCATGAGAGCTCTATAGTATCTAACCTGTTGCTAATTAGCCGGTGTAAAGTCTTCCAGAATTAAATCTATCTGCATGCCACGTGACTTCAACCTAACGCATTCTCCCCTCCCCTCACATTTCTTACTTCAGCCTCTCAGAATCTTCCACCTCTATCTCTTCTTATCTTCGAACTGGTAGGTTAATAAGATTGAGGGGCAGGTTAATAAGCTTGAAGTTTTATCAATATTCGTAATTAATTGCTACATCGAGTAGAGTCATCAGAGAGACATTTGAATGATGAAAGTGACTCAATGTAGACCACTTGTTGGATTGCAGAGAGTATTGATAGAGCCCTTGTGCTGGTGAGACGAATGTTACATGTAAATTTTGATCCATTAAGTAAATTAAAATTATATCAATTTAAGATTTCTTTTCGTTTAGTGTCGTTTATTTGTTCATCACAGTACATATTACACAAGCAATAGGAGCTTGCAGATAGTTAGACAAACAAATAACAATACAAAAGAGGCTACCATAAAAAAGCTATAGCTCAAGATAATAAGATAGATTAACAAGATACACTCTACTATTCACAATGACATGTGTTTTCTACTATTGATTAAAAGTTATCGTATATTTGATTAAAGTAAGAAATAAAAAATCTGTTTACTAATTTGCCATTTTTTAATTTCATTTGACTGGAGTCAGTGGCGATGTCGGTAAGATATTCGACCACGGATCAGTATGTGCGGGGTTTAAATCCTGGTCTCGCCCGTCACTGACATTGTTTTTGAGTGAGGAAACTGACGTTAACACTAGCTTTGCCGACTTTTTTATTTCAGTTTTTGATTAGCGATGATTCTCTCTCTCTTAGTGCACTGCCTACTGGCAGGTCCATGGTACATAACGCCTCCACTCTTCTCTGTCTTCCGCCTTCCTCTTCATGTCCACATACGAGTGGGTCTTTAAATCATCTAACATACCTAATCTCGGCCTGCCCCTGCCTCTTTTTCCTTCCATTCTACCTTCTATAACCTCTTTTAATAGACCTTCCCCCCTTAGAATGTGTCCTATCCATCTCTTCTTCCTGTTTCTTAATACATTTATCTGTGCCAACTCTCTCCAGGACTTCCTCATTTGTAACCTTTTGAGTCCAGCTAATCCTCTCCATTCTTCTCCAAATCCACATTTCCAATGCCTCCAGTTTCCTAATATCTTCCTTCCTTAAGGTCCATGTTTCACATCCATGCAATAGCGTGGTCCAAACCAAAGTTTTCACTATCTTTATCTTTGTGTCTTTCTTTAGACTTTTTGTTAATAGTACTTTTCTACTACCAAAGGCCGCTTTTGCTTGTGAAATCCTACTGCATATTTCTGTCTCACATTTCCCATCATCGGTTATAGTATGACCCAAATATTTGAAACTCCTTACCTGTTCCAATTTCGTATCATTTATTGTGATATTAACTTCACCTTTATTACGATGATTCTATGAATTAATAAATCGACCATCCTTCTGCGATTACTACTTCTTGCAGCATTCACGTTATATTAATAGATTTACTGATAAAAGGATAAGCACGATCATCCAAGGTAATATCTATCACTGTTAATACCGCATGATTAAACCGTTACACAGATTACGATCATTTTTCCAAGTTACTAGCCCTAGATTTTGTTATCAGACCAGATCGACCGGGACTAGATCCTAGGGCCTCAGCAACAGCCATTCAAATTTCATGTCACTCTCTGACACTGTATGCAGATTGAGCTGTTTAGATGTTTAGCTGTTTAGACATTCTGCGTCGAATCTCTTAGACCGTTTCAAGTGTATTTTTACTCTAATTCTAATTCGTTCAATTATTTCCAGTGACTCTGAAACAGATTTGCTGTAGAACATTTTTACTTATAATTTTTATAATAAAGAATATTTTAGTTGTTGATTGGCGAACAATTGTTGATTACCATAGGGGAAATAAATTAGAGAAGCACTTGGTTATTTTTTCGCAGTTAATAGATAGAATATTAAGTAGACCATTGATTTTTTTAATTGTTCAAGAGCCATATAAATGAGTAAAACAATCTTCATCATCTTCATCGTCATCCCTTTAATCCCAGTTTAAATAGGGTAGTGATACGAATTAAACTTCTTCACCCCTCTTTGTCCCACACCATATTAAAACTTCTACCCTTTGTTTTACACAATTGTGTGGCAATTTCTGGAGCATATATATAAGCGCTCACCAACCGAATGCCCATTCAGACGTTTTGGAATGTATAGGCCTAAAACAATCGATTAAAGTAATTTTATATTGTCTTCATTCTCAATTTTAAGTCGATTTAATGATGAATTATATTTATTTGTAGATCGATCTACGTATGTCGATTTATTAATTGAATAATTAACTGATTGATAAAACACTGACTTAATTTTAATAGCAACCTATAATGAAAAACTGAGTCAACACGCAACAGTTAAAGTAAGGGGAGGGAACTCAGAAGAACTGAACTGTTTTTATATCGCTTTCTCTTTGGTCTCTGTGTACTCAGTCGTCATCATGTGGTGCTTTGGCGTCTGTTTCTGTAGAGTCCGCAAGAGACGTCCCTGACATTGCCTTATGGCGAGGAACTGGACGTTAAATTCTTATTGATTGATTGATAGATTGAACTCAGTTACGCTATATCTCATTTTTTTAAATGTTTAACTTTTAGGCGCCCAAGTTAGACGCTAGGCGCCCTGTAAAAGGCAAGAGGTGTAGACAAATTTTGACAGTTCCGCTAGATTTTCAGTTCCCATTTTAGCCACTGTCTGTACCAGAGAATCACGTGATTTCTGTCAGTGAATGATAATTTAAACCCTCAAAATTAATTGAAGAGCTCAACATCAGTTTCAACTTGAAATAGATAGAAATTTTAGATAAATAGATATTTTATTTTCACGAAAATCACAATGACACTGTACACTATACATAGAATGAAGTGAAAATGGACATAGAGGTCCGAAGGCTCTGACGCATGACCACAGAGGCTGAAATTAAATTAAAACCAAAATGTTATCCATCAAGGGCTGGCCTTGGCTAAGAACAGTGTACCCCTCAATTCGCTGTTGTAACTCTAATATTTAACTATGTAATTAACGATTCTCTGACTTTATGTTATCAATTATCAATTTAATGAAAATGTCATACATACATAACGGCACACTGGGTCAGTAAGCACAGATGCTTGTTTTAAGACCCATTTCCTCCTTCCTCTCCATGGTTATTAGCAATCGTTGCCTTTTGATGGCGCATCAATTGCAGCCGGCGCGGATTTAAGAATAACCTTCCACACCCTGGGATTTTTTCCTTCCTAAGCTAATACCAACACTCGGTCTTCCAAGGTGGTCACCCACAAAGTACTAACAGAAGTCGATGCAGCTTAACTTCGATAATTGACGCTCAACTAAACCAAGTGCGCTAATCCCGCCGTCTACATGTAGATCCAATCTGTTCAATACTTGAATCAATTTATTTGAATTCCTGCCACTCTCTTTCTCTCTCTCTTTATCTCTCTCTCTCTCTAGTGTTCTGCCAAGAGGCAGGTCCAATGAACACATTTTCAATTAAATATTAAATTACATTTTCTAAAATATTTTAAATTTCAATTAAAACTGTGTAATCTTTATATCGCTAATTTGCAGCTTAATTATACGACACTTTTTGTTGCTATTCTCCCCTGCAGCTGATGATGGAGATGATGACTGTCAAGTGCCGATGTCATGGTGTATCTGGATCTTGTGCCATCAAAACATGCTGGATGTCCATGCCAGCTTTCCGTCAGATCGGTGACACCCTAAAGCTTAAATACGGAAATTCCGTGGAAATTTCCCGCAGTGGAAATCCAGTGCTGAGTCAGCGTGAGAAGCGATATCGGCGTGAACCAATCGCGGCTACGGATTTAGTCCACGTAACCAAAAGCCCGAACTTCTGCAGACATAATCCAAAGAGGGGTATTGTTGGAACGAGAGGAAGGGAATGCAAAAAGGATTCGAACACCCCGGACAGCTGTCACTCACTCTGCTGTGGGCGGGGCTATACACGTCACGAGGTACGTCACGTGCAGCGTTGCCACTGTCAGTTTATTTGGTGCTGCCAAGTCAAGTGTAAAAATTGTGAGACAATAATCGAAAAATTTATTTGTAATTAACAGTTTGGTTGGCAAATAATTTTTCTATACGATTACAATTAATTTGTATCATTAACTAATGTGCATATTTTGTATAGTAATGCTTTTCTTTTCGTCAATTAAGCATGTTAAGTTGTGCTATTTTTTCATTGACACCCAGTGGTCATAGATTAGTCCAGTCTTAGCTTCCTCCAATATGGATGAGGAAGAAGATGAGATGGAGCTCTTGGTCACCTTGTAGTGGTCTTTAGTTTCTAGACCACGTGATTTGTCAGCCTAGTTCTCGGCTACGGCTGCATGTTGTCTAGTTGTGGCACTTTATTGACAAATTGATTGATCTTTTGCAATGCTGCCCATGACTGGATCAAAATAGTTAGTATTTCGAAATTAAGGTAAAGATTAGTAAATGATGTTTTGTGACTTTGAATCAGATAGTTGAAATATTGTAAAAAATTTATTTAGTGTCTTATAATTTGTGCAAAATTAGTCACATACCGAGATAAAATATTGGGTCATATGTGCATATTTTGCCATAAGCCTGATCTATCGATTTCTTTCGTAAATCCGTAGATTAACTATTACGTCAGGTGGCTCATTCAAAATCATTAATCACAACTTAATGAGAGACTCTAGCTGGAAGAGAACTGGTAGAATACGTTTCTACTACATGCCTCAGTATCCAATTCGGCATACTCTTTTTGCATGGTTTTAATATAACAGTGTGCATTTAACTACTAGTTTCTTTATGATCTAATCTCGCTACCCACCTTCTCTCTCTCTCTCTCTCGGAGGTTCTACCAAGGGCAGGTCCAAGATACTTGATCCTATTCGCAATTTACAGACAAGCTCCAACAGGTTCTCTCCAGCAATCAACTGGTTAATCCATCACAAAAGGCTATACCTTATCCACATCTGAATATAGCCTAGAGCTTTGGAATAAATGCTTCTGAAGTAGTTTTCCTTTGCTTTCCTTAGTTCTTGGTTACTCGCCTTTAACGACTGGTTCAGTTTAAGGTAAATCCATTGGTCAGTGACACTGAAACAAAACAGAAATGATTTAATATCAGATTGACATTTTGCATTTCCACTCTAATAAAATATTTAAAATAAATTGTGACTTTTCTGAAACCCATTAATTGCAGTCCTGATATCAAACACTCTTTTTATCATTGGTTTCTAGTATTTAAACAGTAGTTACGTTGTATCTCAATGTTTTACCCGCCTGTCTAGACTTCCAGCTATATATATATCACAATTAAGAAGGTGCCTTCATTTCCATTGCGGGTATCAATAGTTACGTTAGTTTAGTTTATGCAATACAATGTATGTTTTCTTTCTCGTTCTCTATTTCTCTTTCTCTTTCTTCTCTCTCTCTCTCTCGCTCTCTCTCTCTCTTTCTCTCTCTATCTCTCTCTCTCACTCTCTTATTACTGCCTAACGGTACGTTCATGGCAACTTAAGATTTGTTAATCTTTTTATATGAACTTGCTAACAAATTATCTAACATCCTCCCCATTGCCTTATTTGTCCGTTCATTTTTTATCTCTATTCTTATATTATTTACTAATACTTGAATTAATTATTAGAGCATTTAAAACGAATGTTGTATTTTAGATGTGAATGTACGTTATATTGATTGCTGTAACAATGCTGTAGATCTCTCATTGTAAATACGTAAAATAATATTGACTTTTCCTTACCAAAACACCAGTTGCGGTCTTAGTTTGATATATATATATATATATATATATATATATATATATATATATATATCATACATGGCTTTCTGTGACGGTTTCTCAAACGCCATCTTCAGTACTTGATTACTAATGATTAGTTTACTCTTACGAAGACGCAGTTTACGGTAGGTCTAACTTTTAGTGGCCCTCACACAATGCATGTACATGTAGGCTTATTTGTTTTACAGTATAATGACCAGTGGTATAAACATTACTCTTTCCCATTTGACTGTAGAATTCTCAAATTTGGGCTACTGAATTGTAATCTTCTTTTGAAAGTTTTTTTATGCTCTCTTAAAATAACGTGAAAACTCATTAATTGCTGCTATTCATGCTTTCGTAATTCACTAACATTGGCTATTTATATGATTTTTCTAGTCGTGAATTTATATTGGATGATGATAAATGTTGAAATATTAAATGAACTATTTCTCGATTTCTGTAGAAATTGATATATTTGTTGATTCTTTAGTCACGTTGTTATATCAATAAAACGATTTATTTAATCATATAACAATTTCCTGTATATTTCTTTAGTTGCATCTGTCATCCTATATCATCTACTCCAAAGGGTTTTACAAAACAGTGAGAATCGCCATTACAAATAAGCTACATGGCTCAAGATTAAAATTATTAACATTGCTTTAGCATTTCGCAATGCTTAACTAAATAGTGTTCACAATATATTGTATTATTACGAGCTATATGGGCCTACATAAATACTTTTCCCTAATTGGTTATTTTTATGTATAACTGTATCGTTTGCTTTTCCTGGTGGGTACCACGTTTGCTCAGTAGGCAGAGGTCTTCAGTTCGAATCCCAGCTGAACCATGTCTATCGTTATCTCATTTTGCACAGACTTGTTTTTAAACTGACAAAGATAATATTATCTACAAGTACCGACATCCTATAATTTGTTGATCATCTCGATTTAGAACCCTGAACCTGATAAAAACCTCATTAGAACCTGATATTGAGCGTTATTTCTATGAAGAATGCCTAAATGAAGATTCGTAAATTAAAAATTTCTGAAATTGGAAATTCAGAACTGCTCTAAACAGTTAAAAAGTTAATGAAAAAGTTTTACAGTTAGGTATTCTTATTAAATAAATGAATAATAATAACAATTGGCAAAGGCTATAAGCTTCATAATCGGTGGACATTTGAAAAATTTGAGCGTGAGATATTCATTTGATTCAATACAGAAAACATTGTCATACAGTCTCAGTAATATTATTTTCCGCAGTAAAATATGGCATTATCATTCCTAAAGAACACACCATGCAGTTGCCATGTAGGTTTAATTTTCAAAACCATTCGTATCAAATACAATCCGAAACATCATTTTTTGACAGCACAAGGTCAGGAACACAGATGCTTGTTTCAAAGTTTTTGTTGTTTTCGTTATATCCTCTTTTCTCTACAAGGTTATTAGTAATCGTTGCCTTTTGATAGCGCATCAATTGAAACCGGCGCGGATTTAAGAATAACCTTCCAATACCCGGGGATTGTATTCTAACTCAAAGCTGTCAACACTCGATCTCCCAAAGTTACTCATCCTATATACTAACCGTGCTCGGCATAGCTTAGCCTCGTTTATTGACGCGCTGCTAAACCAAGTGCGCTAAATCTCGCCCCAAATTTATATGTTAAATAATAAATTTTAAGTAAAAGTCATTTTAATTTTGTCTTTGTTGTATTTACGGACAGCTACATGTAACAATTCATTTAGCACTATGCAATTTTACAATTATACAGAAATGTATTATATTTAGCGTATTTTGAAGAAACATTTACATTATATCAAGTATAGTATAAATAGTGAAATAAGCGAGGAGCGCACAAAACTGTGTTATATTTAGCAACTAATCTACATTAATACAAATATTTAAACTATACACAAGTGTCCACCATATGTACATGTACATCACGAATTTCTCTAAATTACTTATATCACGTATTTCTACAACTCCTTTCAATACATGCTTTAGTAAATTGCTTTGTGTGAACCGGTCAGTAGTGTCAGGGACGTTCCTGACGATGTGGATGGATGAGGAATAAAATGTAACCCTTTGCTATTGAGATTTGTGTAGTATATCCTTTCAAGCCTCTGCAATGGATTATATCAGAATTATTGACCATTTTATCGGTTCAATACATAGTTTTACTAATATGTATATACTGCAATTAAATCTTAAACAAGCATATAACTTCTTCCTGACTCTGTTAATCTTATGTTAAATTGTATTTCCGCATTATTTTAAATCGTTGAACAATGTTTTAGTTCAATCTACATTTATCTGCAGCTAGCAGTATTGCAATTGCCTATTATTTTAAAACAATATGCGAAAAAGATTCAACTGAAATTCTGCAGAACTATCCAGAGAGCTCGAGGTGTTCATTGTTTTGCTACTCTCAAACTTCTATAGCTCTGCTCGCTTGTTAAAACTTGTTCTCATTAACTTACTGATTAATTGATAATAAATTGACTAATTTGAAGCTTTGCTGTGAAATCAACTAGTATGCCAAAACGTCAGGTGCGAAATGCAAACAGTATTAACCTACAGTAATAAATCATAGTAATAAATTATTTATGACAAATATCTAGTATTTAAAATACCAGTAATATATTATTATTTATCTGAAAGACCACTTGCGTAGCAGAAACCATTTGATTACAAGCCATCAGTTACTTCGATAAGCTAAATTATTTGTCCCTGTTTAAGCATGAAGGAGAATTGAATAATAAAAAATCTCAAAGGAAAAATGAGTTTGTGATGAAAGACGGAAACAGGAAAAACTTTACACCATATACAAAGTATATAACTGATAATTCAACAAGTTGTTGCTGAAGTCATGAGGAATTTTTGTGAAAGGCTGAAATAAAAAGACTTAAGTAAAGAAAACAAGAATAAAGAAGACAACAATAAAATGCAACTGAGTGAAAATATAACGAATTCAAGTAAAGAATAAATATGAAAATAGAAAAAGGGAAAAACTTTATATTAAAACTAAATCGATTGTACACGCAAAATTACTTTATACAAGAAGCAAACTTTTTAAACAGTTTAAAAGAAACTAAAAGTTTTCGCTTTATACAATTGATAATGACTACCCATGTAGTAGCTCATACATCGATGTTAACTTTAAGAATAGCGTAGGCCTAATTTTTCAAACAGACTCAAGCTTCAGTCTACATGTATGTTCACAAACAATGAAATATTGGCTCAACAATTTTATTTATTATATTTAATATAAACATAATTAAAAATCGTTTTCCTTTCGTTTAATTATTTATATAATTGTGTCATAAAAATATATAACAGATTAAAATTTTACTATCTACGTATCAATCAGCCAAGAATAGACAAATCCGCGCAGAAGTATCAGTCAATAAATTATGACATAAAGTAAGCTACCTTGCTCATAGGGAAGGCTAGACGTGGCTTAAACTGAAGTTAAATAGAGAGTGTCAGTATTCTCTAGTGCGCTCTTAATATTCAAGACAAAAATGTAAATTTCGGTCAAAGTAAAAATCTAAAAGCTAAACAAAATAAAAATACAAATCTAAAGCAATCAGAAAGTTCCTGAATTAATATAAAATAGCGAGTTCAAAAGCGAATAATGAATTATGCTAATTTATATAGGATACGCCATCAGACCACAAAATAATTTTCCTATAATCTATGGGGCAATACATATACATAATGGCTAAAGCCAGATTGTAGTTTTGCTATAAGATTGTGGAAAGTCAGTCCTGTGAAATTAAGAGAACACCAGGTTTTATCAAATCAGGCGCGAGCCCTAGATCAGCGAACCATTGTCTCAAATGTAAATGAACTCTAGTTAAACGAAATTTGTCTATTACACTCTTATTAAATTTCATATAGATAGCGAATTTTAAAATTAATATCATCAAAATCACGACTATACGATAAATCACTTATAACATTTTCGCGTAGTTACAGATTGAGGTCGATTAGCCGGATAAACGGTTCACAAGTGTTAAAGCAAGGGGTTTTAACTAGTAGCCCCAATACGACTGTTTGATATAAGTATTTTAAAGATTTTAAGCAAATATCAATTAGTAACGAGAATATTAAAATTGCCGTGCCAAAATTACACACATTGTTTAATCAATCTCGATCGGGGTTTGAAAACGTCATCTACGGATCACAGGATGAGAATTCAGTCCCTCCAGCCACTTCCGGGTTCATCGTCATCATCCATGGTGTTCTGAAGTTGTGGGAGAGACGGGATAGCCCGTTGAGAGTCCGGTTCCTGGAATAATAATAATAATAAAGGTCTAACGTCCGTTTCCTCATCCAGGGATGATGTCATTGACGTCCCAACAGCACACATCACTATAGATCAATTCACCCAGATCAATCTGCAAAAGAAATGTGCTGAGGAGAAGTAAGGTCCTAAACGTAAGCCAGTCCGGTGATAAAAAATGGTCAAGGTAGATTAATTATGTCTATGGTGGGAAAAGTTAAGTCCTAAGCTTGCTAGAGAAAGTTGAGAGAGAAAAACAAGAGTGAATTAAAACAAATAATTTCAGTCTCAAATTTCCAGTCATTTATTATAGTATGATCTAAATATTTGAAACTTCTTACATGTTTCAATCTCGTATTATTTATCGTAATATTGACTTGAACTCTTTCCCGGGACACTCTCAACACTTTTGTCTTTTTGATGTTAATCTTCATTCCATATCTCAATGCCGTACCATTCCGTCTATCCATTATCGTCTGCAGTCCAGTTTCGCTTCCCGCTACCATTCCTTGGTCATCTGCAAATCTTACATATTGTAACGATTTACTTGCTACCTACTCATTCTTCAATGTCTTCCATGTCTACCATGGCTTCCATCATCATTGCTTCTGCGTAAATGTTAGACAACAGTGGCGAAATGCTACAGCCCTTTCACGTTGTACTTCACTTTCAGAGTATTCTTTCTGGATCTAGTTTACAGCTATGTTATTATTGATATAAAACAAATATACGAATTTAAATAATTAATAGAAATTAAGGTTATAAAAATTAATTAATATAAAAATTAATATATCATTATTAGCATAAAATTATTACACTAAAATTACAAATATGAAATTCTTTTAGACTGATTAGCACAAGACGAATATGGTTTAGGTACATCATTGAAAACAATTTATTGCGCGTTTATTAATGGAAGAATTGACTCATTGATTGGTTTATTTTTTACTGAACGGATAGATTGATTGATTATCTATCGAAAACTAAAACCTGGTCCCAATCGGCGTCGCTATCGTCCCCTGAACCGATAAATTTTTCATCGACACGAACGACTTTCTTCTTCTTCTTTAGCAACTCTACTACACACGCAAAAATAAATGTTAGGTTAAATTAGGAATATACATGTATAGTTCAAAATCTTTTGCTAAACCAGTTAAAAGTAAAATATTTGTACTTGTTTGAAGTTTCAATTTCTTAGTAACTAGGACGATCCCAAAAATATTAGCACTTATTTATTTATTCGCTACCGGCTGGAGCCAGTGGCGAAGTCGGTAAGACATTCGACCGCGGATCAGTACGTGCGGGTTCAAATCCTGGGATCGCCCGTCACTGACGATGCTTTCGAGTGAGGAAACTGACGTTAACCTTAGCTTTACCAGCTTTTATTTCTAAAGGAACTTTACAAATAATATTAATTCTGAATAAATAAACAAAATACATATTAAATCTATATAGTTAAATTTATGATGTATAAAACTATGGTCAAATTCGTTGATTCTTAGAGATTAAAATTAAACTAAAATTTAAAATTTAATATCTTGCAGATTCCAAAAGTCAAAGAATTAGAACAGAAAAGCTTAAGAACGCTAGCATCTTTAAGGGAGGAATTGAAAATTTTACTATGGTATTTTCTGCAAGTCAGTTTCTAATTTCTACTCGTTTATGTAGAAAATCAGAAAAAATGAACAAACTTTCAAAGCTCCTAATGTGTATTCACAGCTTTACTAAAATGAACAATCTAAATGAAATGAGTTAATATACCAATATAATGTTTCCAGCAGGGAGAGTTAATTTTACCTTTATTTGTAGCAATTTTGTTAATAGCATCCGTGCTGTAACAGGCTTTTTCTTCAATCTGTACGCCTAAGATATTGAAACAATATCAAAAACTGCTCAATTGAGAATGAATTCGAATAATTTGTGGGCTATTGCAGAATATATATTGTTATAGGGGCATTAAGATATAATTGAGGTCAATGATATCAAGGTATATATAAAGATATTAAAGAGTAAATTGTAAAGTAAATATAGATATAAAATACGTTAAAGTAAATCTTTATTCTATGGTTGAGACAGGAAGGTGGGATGTAGTGTTCTTACTCTGAAGGTTTAGAAGCAAAAGGCTTCTCTTCTAGATTACATCTAGCACTCCGGAGTTACAGTAGTGAAATCGTATCGTCACCGATATCTCTTCACTAACCCTTGTCCTTCTGTCCCTTAATTAGTTGATTACCTTGTTATTCCTTTATCCTTTCTCTCTCCTTTCTCTCTCTCTCTCTCTCTCTCTCTCTCTCTCTCTCTCTATTCCATGTTTGAAAGTTCACCTTTGTTCTATCTTGCTTCCTTATTATTGATTAATAGTTTATTATAGCTCGTGTATCTGCTTCTTTACTTATATGTGTCTCTTCTTGTCCTATCTCCTTATCTCTCTCTAGTATCTCTCTCTCCTTCTTTTGTTTATTTAAGGACCTGCTTCCTTGTTCTTTAGTTAGTTGTCGTTCAGTCTCTCGTCAGATTTATTTGTTATTTAAGATGCAAATTTACTAATAATGCATACCGTAGCACTTGGCTCCGCCGTTAACTGGAGGTGGGCACTCACAACCCCTTCTCCTCTTTGTTATTCCCCCCTCACAGGCTGTCCAATTTGTCCATTCGCACCAACCACCGTCCACTGTAATAATAATAACAACAATTAGAGTGCTACAGTCATCAATGACAACATTGAGCACTATTGAGACAAAATCAAGCCGGCGAGCAAAAAGAAGGTCCAAAAACGGTGCAAATTCCAAAATCCAGAAAACCAGTCAACAGTAAAGGGAATTAAAAAAAGGAGATCATCATCAAATCAAATCATACAGAGGTTGTGTTACACATAATCACTGTTACAATACCTCAATTCAATTATAGAATATAGGCAGTGATTAAAGTGGAAATTTAGAGCTAGAGAAACTTTTAAACTTTTTACTGTCCCCATTCCATTTTACAGGACCTCTAGTGTCTGAAGTATGGGCCCCTGCAGGGGAAATCAATTCAGAATAAAAGATAGTGGAACTGAGTTCCTCTGCGTTCCCAACCCCTCACCTTTACCTCGCAATTTAGGTAAAATCCAATGAGCTTGTCGCCATTATTATAAAAGTTCACCTGCTTAACATCAAGCTGTATTTCAGAGTCGATTTAATCTACGCGAGTATAATTTTCTTAAAATTTAAATATAAAATTGGATGATGGCGACTTGCCATAGCCAGAAACTATGTTATGACATACGTAGAAATATAACGGATTCTCTTCAATAAAACATTAAAACTTCGGTGAGGTTTTTGAAGAAAAAGAATTCCTCACTCAAGCAAAATTGATCATAACTCTCTGGTAAGTTTTAATAGTGTCAAAGTTGTAATATCGCAGCTTCTTCAACCCAGCTACCTGAGTAGCAGATGACGTTATCTAATAGCTCGTTGCATAAAGATCTCAATCAATCTAATTCTAATGAAATTAGTAGCTACTTACGCTAATTCTGTAACGATTTTCAAAACTGTACTACAAGCCAAATAAACGGTAAGCGGGGGTGATCCAACAGTCTACTAAATGCCAGAAATGCCAAGTTCTAGTTTATCCTTGTGTTTTGAAATTCAAGTTACAGGTTAAACGTTGCTTAAGTCAATTAAATTTCAAACAGCTTACAAAACATTTTAAACAGAGATCTGGAACGCTTGATAAAAACGGTAGAGTACTTCTTAATACACAGAACGCCGCATTTTCACTGGCAGAATAATTTGTTGAAGTTTAAATTCAATTGGCTACAGATATTATTTAACGCTGGTAACGCTAATGTTAACGTCAGTTTACTCACTCGAAAGCGATGTCAGTGACGGGGGAGCCCAGGATTTGAACCCCGCACATACTGATCCGCGGTCGAATATCTTACCGACATCGCCAGTGGCTCCCGTCAATTAATAACATTTGACATTGAAAACTTGCTCATTTTAGAAAAGAAAATTTATATTTATGTTGAAAACAAAGAAACCTTTGTCGGTGCAGAAATCATTATTGTAGCATTTTTCCCTCTTCCAGGAACGACCCGTGCATGGTTTTCCTCCGTACATCGGTTGTGGATTGGTGCAGCTGCGGAATCTAGTTTTGAACCCCGGCTCTCCGGAACACGGCTTAGCCGAACAGCTATCGATCTTAGACCACTCTGACCAATTGCCGTTTACTGATGCAAATATCAGTAATTAAATTAAGTTTTTTAAAAAGCAAGCAATCAATCAATCAATAATAATCAGGCAATAGATAAATGAAAAAATCTTTAATAAATATATCAGTCAGTCAGAAAGTCAATCAGTCAGTCAGTCAGTCAGTCGACCAGTAACATAGTAATTCAGTCAGTTAGTCCGCCTGTTATTTAGGCAGTCAGTTAGTCAGTCCGCCAGTCTGTTAGTCAGTCTCAATTAGTCAACCAATCAATCACATAATCAATCAGAATTAACTTTCACGCTTTGGTGATGATCATCTCCAGAAAATAATAATAATAATAATAATAAAAATAAAGGTTTAACGTCCATTTTCTCATACAAGGATGATGTCAGGGTCGTCAAAATAAAACATTATCGTACCAACGCAGTGAGTTCTTCCAGTGCAAGGAGAACTTTCCAGTTCTAGACCCTCGCAGGGTTTGCCGCCGTTCTTTGGGGCAGGACTGTCACAGCGTCTAGACCGGGACTTGAACCCGTCTCCACAGGTCACAGAGCACTCTGTCCAGTTAGACCATTCAGACCAACCACCGTCCACTTTATGCGAATCATCCAAAGTAATTAGTCAATAGCATTAAAAGAATAATAATATCAATATTTTAAACAGAATTAAAAATATTTGATTTTTATATCAATATTTTAATTTCATTCGACATTTATAGGGCCTTTTCCCCGTGTTGTGTCCCGGTTGTTTGGAGAATTGACCAACCAGTGACTGCACGTGTCGTAGAAGGCGAGTAAAGCACTAAAATCCATACCAACGTCAGAGAGGGCATTCGGGTGGTGAGCGCCTAGGCTTTAGAAATTGCTACAAAAATTTAGACGAATGGAAAAGTCTCAAATTACTGGTTGGTGGTGTGGTGTAGGACAGAGAATATTTGAGACAGTCTATTTGTATCCAGATCCTGGTTAAACTGGGATTCAAGGGAGGATGATGATGATGATGTCGGGGCCTACAAATCAAAAAATAGTAGAATAGAAAAACAATTATAATATAGGAGTATTTGAGAAAGTCTATTTGTATCCCGACTCTGGTTGTGTCTGGCAGGTTGTTCACTTTGAATCACTCAGGGGAGAGAAGTCAGTTGGGGAGTAATGAGAGATTCGGGAGAGAGGGCGGGAATCGACAGTTGAATTGTAACTCGGGGGTAGTGAAACAGCGGGGGTTGATGGGTATGGTCCATTGCTGCAGTGTTACCAGAGTGACAATGTTACATGGAGCAGTGGCAACACTGTGGGGAGATGTATTGAGAGGAAGAAGGGAAAGGACCATCATATTGTTATTTAGATTAGGACTATTTTTGTACTAATTAGATTAAGACTTTCATTTAGTTAATAAAAGCCGGCTGTGTAATTTCTTAAAATATTATTAATTATAATATTATTTTAACAAGTAAATTATCAGCTAAGAAACTTAGCTACAGGATTTACACATACGCGTACATGTGTAATTATCAGTTCAAAAACCTAGTTACGCATTATAAGGACGAACCGGGGCAGATGCTTCCACAGGGTCTATATTCAAAGGCAGGTCCTTCACAATCTCTTCCACCGTTAACTGGGCGGGGTTTATCGCAGCTCCGCCTTCTTTCCTCCATCCCCTCCCCACAGGTTACGTTACACACACCCCATTCGCTCCATTCGGCCCATTCACCGTTTACTTAACAATAAACCAAGAACAGGAATTACTATGAAATAATTGATTTTGATACGTTAAAGTATAGCGAATTGTTATTAATAATTATTTAGCCAAATAATTAAATGTGAATGTTTAATACAGTAGTTAATTAGTTAAACATTTATTAGGGAAATATAGTCTAGCCTAACCGATGTGATATGATTTGCACAATTATTATTCGGAACGAATTTAGATTTAGGTCCTCAAAAGAGTTCGTCCAAGGCAGAATTTAAAATGCTGACTGAAAGCACAGTCAGAGACGGTCCAGTGAGGAGTAGAACTGAAGACCTTCTGCTAGTTAGATAAATATGCTATTAAATCGAATTTCCAAAATGTAAAATGTAAATGAGAATTACATATTTTTATTTCTTTCTTTTTATTTGTATATTACACATTGCAAAAACGCGTTACAGAGTTTCCTTGCGAAGTTTCTATTTTTTGTAGCTTTCGTGAATTCCTCCTTCCTCTCCATAGTTCAATCAATCAATAAATAAGAATTTA
>CAJHZI010000872.1:0-17500 GCA_905160935.1 Enchytraeus crypticus | reverse complement strand
GTACGCCAAATGCAAATACAGTGTATTAATTGCAGGATCAATATTTATACTTTGCGCGTGTCTATAGCTGTCCCATTATTTCAACTAAACATACCATGATATCATAGCTACTAATTAGTTTACAGTCAGTTCAGCTTGAATTTAATTTATATTTACTGCAAAAATAAAAATATTACATTTTTAACATTTTTTACATTTTACATTCCCGTTGCCTTCCTGAGAAAGGCAACAGGAATCCACCTAAGAAGCCATACTTTTCCCAAGCTATAGGCTACATAAGGTATGGATAAGGCATAGACTTTGTGAAGGGAAACTAAGGAGTGCTCTTATGGAGCAAGAAAGCAGACTTAGAGTATGAGTACCTTGAACCTGCCACTTGGCAGTGCACTGAAGATAGAAAAGTAATTAAGTGCGAAAATAAGTAAAATACTCAATTTGCAGCACATCAGCGATGGAGGCTCTAAAATTAAGATCCAATTAGTTCATGTAATGTCATAAAAGTGTGATTTATTTGCATTCAGTAAGGCCATATTCATTATTGCTCAGTTAATGAAACAAGACAAATTAAAGTAACACAAGCAGTAGTTGTTTAAATACAAATACGTGGAAGTCCAAAATAGAGACAGTAAGTGAAAATATAAATTTTCTTTTACACCATATTATTAGTATAATGGATATCTTTCAAGATGATAACAACCACGGCGATACTGCATAATATCTAACACTAGAACAGCCAAGAGCCTCAATTGACGTAATCTGGAGCTCAGATGCTTCTTAACTACGTAACCGAGTGGAGGAGGAACTTAATATTTAAAGTCATTTATACAAATCGCGAAAACAACAGAATGCACTTTTTTAAAGAAATTACTTTTTCACCAGGGCTTTTTCACTTTTTCGCTATATGTAAATATATGCACAATAGAGATGCTGAATTAGCAGTAGCAGGGCCTAGTGGGGTTTAGTAGGGCCTTTAGTAGGGTATAGTAGGGCCTATAGTAGGGCCTATAGTAGGGTCTATAGTAGGGCCTATTAGGGTTTAGCTGAATAGCCAGCCATCTAATTGTAACTCAAATTTGATCACTTGTATATAACGAAAATTGATCGATACAATAAAATTTAATCATTCTCCCAATAAAAATTAAATCCTATAATTAAAACGATATTAAATTTTGCAATTTTTCAGTGGTCTTCCTAAGAAAATACTTTTCTCGTGACCAGTCACGTAGGTCTATAATGCAAGACTACCAACAGTAAAATCATGGTTACCGCAGCCTTAGTTCACTTGTGTTAACTTTAGAGTTTCGATCACTTCACGGTCCTGTCTGTTAATAAACACACCGAAGTGAGTACAAGCCGATACATCGATATAACATCAGCCTAGACATCGATCTCGACTCTGGCTCGTGCCGCTGGTTTTTTCTAGTATAATAAATTTCTCTATGTCACACCGTCACTATTAATTAGACCTTACAGATGTCCAAGCTCAGCCATGCCTGACTGACTCAATGCAGGTTTGCTCAAGAAAGTATTTACTAATTCAGTCTTACACTGTGTTGCAGTTTATTCTTTATCTGTAATTAGGGCTCTGCTTTTTATACTAGTTCTTTTTAGAAAATTAACCTTTTGTTTAAAGCAAAAGCTGGTAAAGCAACGGTTAACGTCAGTTTCCTCACTCGAAAGCGATGTCAGGGACGGGATTAAAATTTGTAAATAAATTTGCATGCCCAGGATTAAAACCCCGCACATACTGATCCGTGGTCGAGAATCTTACCAACTTGCTTCTTACAGCTTGAGTTACCTTTTTCACCATGACTCTGCTTGCAAACACCCAATTCAACATATTTTATATTACTATATTTTTGCTAGCTGTAAACAAGACATCTTCTTATATTATAGAAAATTACCGACAAACTAACTGCTCGAAATGTCTACCTTAATAATAATAACGAATGCATGAGTGAAACCATCGGAGAAACTTGCGCCTTGTCGATGGTAGCTCGAGTAGGTCGTTCTAGATAGCATGTAATGCTACTTTTAAATGGCTGACCTAGGAAGGTTTCGGGCTCAGGTAGCAGCATCTCATTCCTCAAAGCATAATTATCTATCAGTTAATTATAATTAACTGATAGATATATATGGTATGGAACTTTATGGAAAAACAACCTCAAAGTCCTTACAGCCTCTGCACTATTCTTGTAATAGAATATTACGAACTCTACAAAATAAATCCAGGTTTTGTAATGTCAAAGAATTATATAGCAACTTCAATACATTACCTGTATCGCAACTATATATACTTTTTATAGGTAAGTTAATTTATAAGTGCATTAATTTTGACGGTATTATGTCTACGGCAATTCGTGACATCATTAATTCTCTCCATCAAAATCATTATTACAATACTAGACTGTCAAGCGCTAATTATATATTTTCTAATAGCAGCAAGCTTTTCTTCAAATCATATATTTTTAACTGTGTGATGATTTGGAATAATGTTCCCTTATAAATTCGTAATATTAAATCTTTGAACTTATACAATAAGAGATACAAAAGCTATCTACTTAGTATTTTGTAATGATAAATATAGTATATATTGTTGACAAGTATCATGCTATTATTGCCTTTACTTAGGTTGCTTGCTTCATTCAATATATCTTAGTGTGTGGTTTCATTATTATACCGACAATTGGTGTACATTGTCTTTTCAACTTGCACGCTGGTTAGTTACTACTGCTTTTTCTCTAGTATGTTTTGCTAATTTTCAATTGTACATGGAAGTTAGGTTACTCTTGCGTGATTGATGGCTGTCAACTAGATAGGGTATATATACCCTTTTTGATGACCTTGTGCATGTATGTATACGTGTATGTGTACTTCAATAAACCTAGTTCTCTCTCCCTCTCAGTATTAGATCAAAAGAATTTGGAAGCTTTCCCATGATACAGGCAGATGCACATGCATGTACATGTTGATTGAAGTCATCAGAATATGGAAGAGAATCTAAACGAGAAATTACTTAACTTATGCTTCAGTACCTACAGGTAGCGGTTAGATGTTGGACTATACCGAGACATTATATATTAGATAGGAAATCAACTCTGAAATAGACAAAGTTTGCGGAGATTACTACCAGCTTCTTAAATTAAAAAAACTGGATTTACGGAGCAAGACTATAAGCCTATAATTCAGAGATATACAGCATGGTGAATAAAAAGTGGGATCGTAGCGCAAAAAGGTATAAATCGACTTATACAGCATATAGTTCCATGAAATGTGGGATCAATATAGAATTAAACAAGAAATGATCATGAAAATTTATAGAACAAATAGACACCTGCATGGTACGAAAATTATTAACAATTTTCTTTTAATGTATACATGTACATGTACACTATTGACATGGTTTTACTATATATGTAATTATACAGTAAATTGTGAAGCAATTTATGTCTAAGTACAGATACTTCACTACTTAGATATGACCGGCCTTTCAATGATAATGTTTCTAAGCTGCAAAGCATGATTGAACTGTAATTCTATTTTAAAATCTTATATTTAAATTTCACAGGCTGTAAAGATGCGAGGAAGAAAACATCTCCAGAACTCTAAACATTTCTTTCCACTTCATTTTCGTGTTTTCTTTATTTTCATCAACTACATTCTTCCTATATCGACACTAAGTGCCCATAATGATATCGAGGCAGCTCCGCAGTCTTCTCACAGCGACATGCTGGAAAAATGGAAGAATAATCGGCGCGATTATCCGATGACGAAGACGGAAATGGATTATTTGAGGCAGAAGGAGGTTTTCCAGCCGAGAAGTGGTCAGAAACAGTGCGTGAGGGCAGAATATAGGACTCTGACTAATGAAGAAAGGCGCAGGTACGCTATTTTTTATTAAGTATACGTGCATTTGGATATCATTTTCATAATAATACATTCTTTAGCTCAGTCTCTGGCGTTTAAGCCACATAAAGCCACCGTTTAGATAAGTTAAGTGAAAATTAAACGATAGATGACGATTATGATAGCGATATTAAGATGACGACTAGGATGAATTTGACGATGATGATGATGATATGATTATGATGATGGTGATGATGATGATGATGATGATGATGACCATGACGATAATGATGATGATGTTGACGATGATGACGATGATTATGATGATGATGATGACGACGACGATCATTATGATGAAGATGATGACGACGACGATCATTATGATGAAGATGATAACGATGACGATGATGATGATGATAATAATGATGATGATGATGATGACGATGAAGATGCTGCTGCTGATGATGATGACGATGATGACGATGATGATGAGGATGACGACGATGACGACGACGATGATGATGTTGATGATCATTGAACTGTTTCGCTCAGGTTTCACGACACAATTCATAAGATGAAGACGAGTGTTATTGATCCAGAGATGGGCACAAATCGCTACGATGTCTTCACTATGCAGCACAGGAGCAAGTCAGCTCCAGGCGCTCATGGAGGTCCGTGCTTTCTCGTGTATCACAGACTGTTCCTCTACAGGTTTCAACTATCCTCTAATATACTTAAATCATAGTCGTCATCATCGTCATAGTCGTTGCCATCATCATCATCATCTCATCATCATCATCGTCGTCGTCGTCGTCGTCGTAGTCGTCGTCGTCATCATCAGCATCATCATCATCATTATCAGCAGCAGCAGCAGCAGCATCTTCATCACCATCATCATCATCATCATCACCATCATCATCATCATCATCATCATGGTCATCCTCATCATCATCATCATCGTCTTCGTCATCGTCATTGTCGTCGCCGTCATCGTCAGCTTCATAATCGTCATCGTCATCATCATCATTCATCAGCATACAACCATAACCATATGCTCGTCATGATATGAATCAATACTAGGATATCAATGTATCCTAGTGTAAGTATCCAATGTATCATCTCATTGTCTTAATTACGTCATACTAAAAATCAAACGATAGACTATCGTTAATCAATCTCTACCAGACAAACAATGATAAATCAATATTAAATAAACTCTGCAATAAACGAAATGGTAGTATAGTACATTGTAGTTTGAACCAGCTGGTAACAGATTTGTTAGTATATTTGCTTTATATGCAAGAAGCCACAGGTTTCAAACCCCGCAGTCCTTTATCTGATAGTGCTGCTATCAGATGACGTTAAATTAAGCTTTATAGCTATTTAACTGTAATTAACTATTTTCATTTTTATCTCTATTACAATTTAACTATTTAAATTATTTAATCATTTAACTATTTTTATCTGAATCTTTATTGCTATTTAACTATTGAATTTATTTATATACTTAACTATTTGACTATTTATCTATTTTCATTATATCGTTATAGCTATTTGACTATTTAAATAACTATTTAACCTAGCTATTTAACATTAAGCTACAGCGTGCTATAGCAAGCTTCCTGATTTCGCGCAGATTTCAGCTAGCCCTGCAGGAGATCGACAATTCGGTATGTCTACCCTACTGGGACTCCACACTGGATAGCCAACTTCCAAACCCTTCCCACTCCATCCTCTGGACTTCCGATTACCTCGGCAACAACTACGGACTCGTGGAGGACGGCCCGTGTGGCGGCTGGAAGGCTATTCCAGAGGAATGCGAGCAGGTGAACAGACGCCTGTATCGAGAAATGATCGGTGATCCAGGTCTGATGATGTCCGAGGAAAAGATCAACCAGTTTATGAAGAAGAAAAGCTTTGCCGAGGCCGTGTCGCCAACCAACTCGTACTTTGAAGACAGTCATGGAGATCTACACATCGCTATGGGAGGTCATATGAACGACTTGATGTGTTCTCCCAATGATTTGATCTTCTATCTGCACCACTGCTTCATTGATCTTCTGTGGGAGGAGTTCAGAGTGAAGCACCCCAAGTCGCCCTACCCGTTCATGGACATCGAGTACAACCGTCCAATGGATCCAGTCTATCCGTGGATTGAGTATCGAATCCAGGATGTCTACAACAGCGAAAACTTCACCAAAAACTACTACCGCTATCAGACTAGACCCCTAAGCTGCAAGAAAGACACCCACTGTTGTCCTCCGCACGGTGGTCTCTATTGCGATTTCAAAGCTGAGAAATGTAGGACGAAGGTTCGCAAGGGCGGAGAATGTTCAGGCCTGGGGGACCCAGCCTGCTACTGCGACAAGGTTGGCGAGACGGGGTCCTGTCAGAATGGAGCTTGCCAGTGCGTTAAAGGCTGCACCAACGACGGTCAGTGTAGCGGGGGAGAGTGGTGTGATACCAATAGATATCGGTGCACAACAAAAGCTGCACAAGGTCAGAAGTGCTACACGAGCGATCTGCCGAATTCGGCTTGCCTGGGACCTTGTCCAAGCCCAAGTGAGCCCATGTGTTACGACTACAAGTGTCAGTGCATTGAGCTGATATACGAGAAATAAACGACTTGTGGAAATTAGATGATCAACTAAAATTTCAACAAATTGAAGTTGATTGCATTAAATTGCTGTGTTGATTTTTGAAATTTTATAACTTTTATTAATTAATACCTTCAATTTTAATAAATAGAGCCATACTTGACTCTGGTTCCATATAATTCAATTTTAGCAGACGAAGAAAATTCACATGCATGTGAATCCACATTAAGTTAAAGCTTTAATGTATCAAATTTAAATCTTTTTATTAAATAGTAAATAAACCAATATTAAAGATTTTGACGTCCGATTAATCTGAAGACAATGGTTTTGAAGATACTGTGCATAAATACAAATATTGCTGGTATTAAAGGTGGATAGATAATTGTGATATCATAAAAATTACTGGTAATAAAGGGTACCCTACTAAAGGTACAAATTTGTTTCTGAACCTAAAAGTTACAGCAAACTAATGCCGTAGAAAAACAAGATTGATCATAAATGAAACACTAGCAATTAAAATATTATTAGTAAGTAGTTACATTATTATTAGAATAAACATATTCAAATGATTTTTTAAATTGTTGCGATAAATTACTTATATTTCAGTGATTTTAGATAGTACAACTGTAAACCGTAAGCCTAAATCTCTCGATTTACAAGTAAAATGAATAAATGTAAAGGCGTTAATAACCGAAATGAAAACTACTACAGGACGCAGCTAATTGTATAAACTATTCACCAAAATAAGAAAACGTAATGAATTGAGTCGATTATTTCATGATATGTTCAAGATTCAATTATTACTTCCATCATTTTTTATAACAAAAAATCATTCGCAGAATCTGCCATTTCATAACTTAGCAAACTAGCGCTATGTTTAGTTTTGCCATTACAAGAGAACATATAGAAAGCTGAATTAGCTACGTAACATAAGATATCACAACATAATAACATCAGAAAATAACAGCACAGTTTTGTTAATTTTTATTGAAGAGGTCATTCAGTAAAGCGTTTAAATCTTACATGCTTAAGAACCATTTCGGAACACTTCTTGAATTCACGATACATATGTATACATGCCACAGATCATTTGAACGAATGTTCCACTATGGATATCTTCTGGAATAGACGATATATTATATCTTCTGACAGAATTACGTTTGGGGGCACCGTTGTACAATCCCATAGGCCTTGAATGAAATACTATTTCAAGGATGTTTGCATGTAGAGAACTGTTGACTTTTGAGTTTAAATGAATAAAGCACCATATATGACTAATTTCATACACATATAGATGATACAAATGTATACGCATATATATACATATGTATATATATATAAATACATATATATAATACTATATATGCATATATATATATATATATATATATATATATATATGCCTGTGTGGGTAGTACTGAATAACTAACAATGTCGTGCTGAATGTAAGGCATGCTATAACAAGGAGGTTGATAGGGCAGTTCTCAACTTATTATCAATTAATGCAATTTCTGCATAGACAGAGAATATTTAATTTCTGTAGATATTAAAATATTAGTTTAAAAAATATATATACAAATATTAACAAAATAAAATGCGAAGCATTACAAAATCAATTGAAGTGCTTATGTAGTTAAATAATTTATTTAAATAACCAGCATAAATACTACCTAAAGGAAAGACAAAAATCAAAACTCTTGACTTTTTGTACAATGATTAGGATACTATTTTTAAAAGGAATATAGTGAAATGCAATGCTGTATGAGTATTTAAATCTGACAAATACTTCAGCATATTTAACTACTAAATATTAAATTAAGTAGCTTGAACTCAAGCTGTAATGAACTTGAATTAGTTTTTGTAACGGTAGCTAGAGTGTGTTGAATCGTCTTGAAGAGAAGCTATGTGGTTCTTAATATCGACACGAAACGAATGTTGAGCTGAGTGTAAAAGACTAGCAACACTGAGAAATAAAATCAAAAATATTGTGTTAGAAAAACATAACATTGATAGATACTGTAATGCCCTCAATTGTTTTATAAATTTACCCATAGAATCTTTATATTTAACTAGCATAATATTCCGTAGAGGGTTAAAGCAGAATACTAAAAATTCAAATCATATCTGGCTGAGAAAATAAGAAAACCGCAGACCTAATTGAATCAATCATTTAAATAGCTTCCAATCCATTAGTTCGCTTTTAGGAAAAAAGACAGAAATAATTAGGCAAGCAAACAATAGTCTATCAGCAGACAGTTGTCGGTCTATCAGCAGACAGTTGTCAGTCTACCAGCAGACAGTTGTCAGTCTACCAGCAGACTGTTGTCAATCTACCAGCAGACAGTTGTCAGTCTACCAGCAGACAGTATTCAGTCAATCAGCAGATAGTATTCAGTCTGCTATCAAACTCTAGCCTCTAAATATATTATACCACAGTATAACGACAGTCGCGGTATTTAATCTTAATTAAGCAGGGCTGGAGATGAGAAAGAGAGCGAGCGGTAGAGGATTAGCGGAAACGATGATTGACTGAGACGAAGAGAAGAAAGTGCGAGAAGTAAATTACGAAATGTCGACTTGGCTTGGAATTAAGATGTGTTCAGTGCCGATGATCTCCACTAGTTGAAAGAACAGAATGATTGAGTGTATGAAAATAAACCAACCAAAAGTGACAAATTTAATTAAACGAAAGTAAATTGAAATGATCTTAAAGTTTCACTTAACAACTTAACTTAATGTATATTTGTTTTAAAAAAATTATTCGGTTTTCTTGTTCTTTAAAATTAAAGCAGACAAGAATATTTCGTTATTACCTGAAAGACAAACCACTTACATAAAACTCATTTCACGACTTCGTTACGTTAGCGGAAACAAAAACAACAAGCTTCTGATGGCTTGAATCCGTAGAATAAATTTATTAATTTAGTTACGTTACGGTGTACATGAAGAGATTTTATAACTATTTTTTATTCAGTTACTAAATATGAGTTAAGCAGCTAAAGGAGTTTAAGCGGTTCTGACGGCTCAATATTTGATATAACGTGTCAACCTGTATATATGCTGAGCAATTTTACATAAACTTCTAAAATCTTATTTCTTTCGTATTTTATTATTGATGAGAAGTATCCCGATTAAAAAGAGCCCGTTGCTGAATATCACAACAGGTGAGTCAATGAGATTTAGGCCATATTAGGTCATGTCAGATCATATAATATCACGCTAGGTCATATTTGATCATGCTAGATTATGTTTGGTCATGCTAAATCATGTTAGATCATATTAGAGCACGTTAGATCATGTTAGATAATGATATGTTTTGTTAGATTATGTTAGAACCTGAAAGGTCGAGCTAAGTCATTTTATTTATTTATTTATTTATTTATCATACGCACATGATATCACAATTGGCATACACAATAGACAGTTAGTGCGCATGAATGGAAATAAAGGCCCGCAAGTGGCACTTACATATTCCGAATTTAAATAAAGTAATAGTAAAAAATACAAATATTTCCATTAATTATTAATTAAGTTCAATAAAATCGTTAGTGTAGGCCATAATTACCTACCAAGATAAATTTTAGCGGAACATGTAATATCATTATTACGACCTTCAACAATATACAAGCATAAATACCTGCACACAATGACAATTAAACGTATAACTTAGGTCCTGCACTTAATCTACACATACAATATTATAAAAATGGTTAAAGCACTAGAATACTTACGACAGTTAAGAGAGATTCGTTGATAGAAAAAAGAAGATACAGAAGATAAAAGATTGATATAAAGCAATCACCTTAACTCTTTAGGTATTTGCTTACATTAATACCCTCCAGACACCTTTTAAAGGAGTTTAGGGAAGACGCATTTACAACATTAGATGGTAGGGAATTCCAACAAGCAATGTATCGGTTTTTGAAATGATATCTTTCAGCATTAAAATAAAATTTATTCATGTGTAAACTTGAACCATTATTTCTTGTTACCCCGTTTTTGAAAACAAAAAACTCATCAATAGGTAGGTCAACCAATCCAGTGATAATTTTATAGTACAGACACAGGTCAGATTTAAACCTTCGTTGCTCTGAAGATTCCGAAGACAAAACTTTTAATCTCTCCGAATATTGCAATCCTATCATGCCACTTAGCCGTTAAGTGAATCTTTCTGAATTGATTCTATCAGGACAACATCACATTTTCTGTATGGAGACCATAGATTAGAACAATACTCGAGAATCGGGCGCACAAAAACCGTGAACGCTTTAAATAATAGCACATGATTTCTGGATTTAAAGCAATGCAAAATTATTGAAGCCCTTATAATCGGTTTGGTCGTGAACGACACAACATAATAACTAGATAATAACATAATAAATAAGTTATATACCAAACTGAAACAGTATAATGCAGATTAGAACAAACCTCTGTAGCGTAGCCCTGCCCATATCTCCCGCAGCAAGCTTTAGCATCGTCTATGGGTTTATTGATAAAACTCTTGCACAGACCTTTAGCTTCACTGTATTTACGATAACACGTTACTGCACCTTGAAATACAATAAATAAAATAAAATAAAAATAAAAATAATAATAATAATAAATAAAATAACTTATTAAATTAAACAAATAGATTAATATCGAAATCAGTAGTTCAATTAATGAAGCATCCATCAGCTTTTTAAAGAAATTCAGACTAACTCAGAAGGTCGATATCATGTATGTGCACTGTATAATGACTGGAATTTCCTACACGGAAATGTTCAGGCTTCTTAAATTCATTAATAACATACAAACTGTATCGATCAATTAATAAAGCTAAGGTTAACGTCAGTTTTTTCACTCGAAAGCGATGTCAGTGACGGACGAGCCCAGGATTTGAACCCCGCACCTACTGATCCGCGGTCGAGGATCTTACCGACTTCGCCACTGGCTCCAGCCAGTGAAAAATTCCAGTCAGTTGTGAAATTAAAAGAGATAATTTATTAATTAATAAAGGTATTTAGAATGCAATAATGAAGATATCAATAAAAAAGAGACAGGGAGGAAGAGATGCAAAGACAGAGAGAGAGAGAGAGAAAAAAAATAGAGAAACAGAGACAGAGAGAGAGAGACAGAGAGAGAGAGAGAGAGAGTGAGTGAGTGAGAAAGAGATAGATAGAGAGAGAGACAGAGGCAGAGAGAGAGAGAGAGAGAGAGACAGAGAGACACAGAGAGGGAGAGACAGAGAGAGAGAGAGAGAGAGACAGAGAAAAAGTCGTATCCCACTCGACTGATGCATGAAGATTGATCGTAGGATGGAGAGACGAGAGAGGAATTAAAACAGGAAATGGAAAACTTAGTCGACAGTTAAACGATGATATGGATTCGATGTTGTTGGATGATGCATGTTTGTGTCTTCATGTCTTCATAGTTCACTAGCTGTGTCATCAGATGCATCTTACATTTGACACGACGGTCGCAATGTGCCTCTCATATCCGCATGCAAATGTTGCATATGCACGCACTACTTCTGCTTCAGTGTACTGCAATGTGGCAGGTTCAAGGTACATTTTCATACTGGAATTCTGCTTTCTCGCTCCATAAGAGCACTCCTTAGATCAAGTTAATCTCTTCACAAATTCTCATATGCCTTACCCATACCTAATGTAGCCTATAGCTTGCGAAAACTATGGCTTCTGAGGTTTTTTCCCGTTGCATTCCTCAGTGTTTTCGCATGCATAACAACACGTGCTAAATCTGTTGTATATGCACACGCTACAATTGCTATATATGCATGCGCTACAGATGTTCCATGTGCATGGGCTACCACCGTTGCACGCACATTCATTGCACCTGTTGCATACTAATGAGTTACAATTGAAAAACTTTTTGCTTTGCAAGGCACACGCAGCACAAGTTCGCAGGGTAGAAATACTGATGCCAAGTTTAACGTCATTTTCGATATTATGCCATGGACGGAGAGAGCACTGGATTATAAACCAGCGAACAGTGATCCGCAGTAGACAACTAGATATCATGCCACCTCTGCACTGTTGCACTGATGTACTGTTGCACTGTTGCATTACTGAACTGTTGGACTGTTACACCTTTTCGCTGCTGCACTGTTACGCCGTTGCACTTTTATACTGTTGCACTATTGCACTGTTGCACCGTTACACTGTTGCACTATTGTGCTACTGCACTTTTGCATTACTGAACTGTTGTACTGTTATACCGTTGCACTGTTGCCCTGCTGCACGGTTGCACTATTGCACTGTTGTTTTTTGCACCGTTGCACTTTTGTACTGTTGTACTGCTGCACTGTTGCATTACTGAACTGTTGCACTGCTACACTGTTGCACTGTTGTACTGTTGCACTGTTGTACTGTTGCACGGTTACACCGTTGACGCTTTTTTTGCACTACTGATATAATTTAAAAAAACAACTATACAGTAGATGAGGCGCCATGAAGCATATATATAAATGCGACAAAGAGCCACACTATTTCTTTTTGTATAACGGAACTTTGGCAAAGTACCAGATGTTAATAAGAATATAATACAAAGACTGCGTGCTTAACTTCGTCAGCACAAAATAAATTTGAAAAGGAAAACGAAGATTCCGCCAAACTCTCATGCATTTCTTGTTGATAACTCAACGAATCAAAAAGTGAAGTTACTGAAGCTGCGCTTTTGCGTCTGTTGTTAAACTGATTACTTTATAACTGAAATCTTTTTTAAATATAACTTGAAAACTTTATCACAACGACGCTAAATTTGTATCTGGGATGCAAAATTGAGAAGAGAACTGAGAAGAGGTTTGAAGAAGAGATTTTAGTCTGCACTGGTGCATACTATGTAGTGGTGCAGACTGTAAAGTCTCATTTGTACACAAATCTTATTTCAATGGTAATTCATAAAACTCACTAGAAAATTTACGTGATCAAATTACATTGTAACCTAATTGGCTCATAATAATTGTTGAATTTTCTAACAGGCAATGTAAAACCCCACATCCTACCCACGTGCACACCCCCACACCACCTCTTATAATCCACACCCCACACCACCTCTTATAATCCGCATTCGATGCTGCTGAATATAATCCTCGCATGAGCTGTCTCAAATGAATCCCGTGATGCAAATGACCATAAAGACTGGGAGTGAGGCAAATGCTCATAAGTGCAGGCCACGAGAGCCCAGGCTATTACTGTATGAGATGAAATTATTCGATCGAGACTGATATAGAAATACAGAGATAGTGTAGTGTCAGTACAGTTTTCGTGTAGCATAGTACAGTTTTATATACTTGAATGTCTGTACTATGGTTGAATTGAAACTAATTAACAGCACACTATTAGATTGTAACTTAAGCCATGGGCTTCTAGATAATTAATATATATATATATATATATATATATATATATATATATATATATCATAGTCTCTTTATATATATATATATATATATATATATATATATATCATCCATATATATATATATATACATATATATATATATATAGCATCCATACGATGCTATATCATCTTATGGATGCCATATATAAAGGTGTATAGAATGGATGCTATATATAATAATATAAAGGTGTCCATGCTTAAGCATAATGCTGGAATAACAATGTATACGAAATCTTTAAATATAAAATTATAATTATTTTAAAACTAAAACATTTAAACATCTATGGTGGAATGTAATATTTGGCAGATATCGCTGCCGATGCTGATGAAAATTGTTTAGCGCTATATCATCAGTAAAAAACAGCATGTCTTGCACCGGCTTTTCCCCTTATGAAATATAATTAAAACTTTCAGCAAGGATAAAGGGCTCGTCCCTCCTCTTTACCACCTGAAAGCTCACCTCTGATGGATAAAAACTTTATAATTGTATCTAGAATGCTATACAAAAACTCTTATTAGTTGCTTTTGAATAACAAACACATGTATTTGTTGCTTTAGATATTTTGTACATATATATGTATAGTCTATGTATTTATATATTTATATAGGCCTATACATGTATAAATATATATATATATATATATATATATATATATATATATACATGTACAACTATATAAACTGAATATGCATATATATGCATATATATATATATAAATACTCAAACATATATACAGTATATATATATATATATATACATATAAAATAAATATACACTTATACAGTATATATCAGTGCACTGCCAACTGGCAGATTCATGGTATATATAACGCCTCCACTCATCTCTATCTTTCCTTTTTCTCTTCATGTCCACATACTAGTGGATCTTTAAATCATCTATAACATTCCTTTTGATATACCAATATTCTTGGGGATTCTGCGTATGACGAATGGGCCCTCACATGACGGATGCCTTCCTCAGCTTTGACTAATATTTACTGGGCAGGAGCGTCATTACCTGAGAATAATATCCTGTTTACCAAATACATATATATATATATATATATATATATATATATGTGTGTATATATAATTCATATATATATACACTGTATATATACATGTATGTGTATATATAATATACATATATACATACATATATATATGTGTGTATATATATACATGTATGTGTATATATAATATGCATATATATATATATATATATATATATATATATATATATATATATATATATATATGCAAGAGGCCTATAAAACATTTAGCACTGACATATGTTCTGCATAAACTTCATCTTTATACCAAATGAGCATGTATCTATACCAAATAAAGTGTAGTACAAAGTTTAATTAGGTCTACGTATTTCTATTTATATATACACATGTATATATACATGTATATATAATGTTATATATATGTATGCATGAATATGTGTATATACATGTACAGTATATGTAAATATATATATATATATATATATATATTTACATTTATGTATATATATACATTATTTAATTTCTCACATAATAGCAGTGCCTGCTCCATAAGTGTTCTAAAATAAGAAATTCTTAATTCAGACCGATGATTATCTACTTTTCTATAAGATGCCTATTTTAAAAATAAACTAATTAACTGTACTACATTGAATCCACCAGTACACTTCCAGACAGTGTACAGAGATGGCCCTCAAACATTAAATGCTATACATGTAGGCTTCTATTTTAATGATCTCTGACGGGAGACATTTACCATCATCCCATTAACGTTCATTTTACATTCATTTTATTTTTCTTCGGCCGCAGAACAACTACACAATTCCGCGCACACACATTGTCCTGATGGACAAAGATTCTTTGTGAGATGGAATTACTGTCAAGTGGCGGGTTCTTATATTAACCTAGTGGCCTATAACTAAACTCCATTTATATCAGATTTTGCCCATGTTGTGTCCGGGGTGCTAAAGAATAGACCAACTGTGTTTGCCGTGTTTTAAAACTCTCAGATCAATACCAACATCTGAAAGGGCACTCGGTTGTTAAGCGTCTAGGCTCCTATAAATTGCATAAAGTATTTCAATTCTGGACCCTAGGCAAACTGGGATTCAAGGGAAGAAGATAGCGATGATGATTATCACTTACACTGTCATATAAATAAGACACCAGAAGATACATAGCGTTCTTTTCTCCATTTATAAACTATTTAACAGCTTAAAAACGTGTAGAGCATTTGCTTACTACAGGTATTCCGCAGTTCTACGTTCTAAAGCGTTGAATCAGCCACTTCCTCCGTTTATTGGGATGAGCCGGTAGCATATCGGTAAGGTGCCCGACTGCGGAGAGTATAGGTGCTGAGTTTATTCCGAGCGCCTTATCAGTCACTAGCATTCATTCGAGAGAGGAAACTGACCTTAAACTAGACTTTAGTAATCCAACTAGCAAGTTGCCACTGAAAACAGAATCGATAGTCGACTTTTACTAAACTATACATTGTTTCAAGACTGTTTAATTAGGATTCAAATATGGCTAATTTGATATTCCAGTCTAGTGTTACCCCACGTTTGAGATCGTCGAGTGTTGAGTACCTCGATATGCAATACGTCACGCCTGATTAGATGTCATTTCACTGCGCTACCGCAGCATATAGCAAGAATAGACTTTTTACGATCGTTGGTAACAGCGTACATCCGGCTTCTAAAGTAAGCTTTTCCTGCTGCGAATCCCAAATCTTCGAGAATAGTTTAAATTACAGATATTCATAGACTTTCAAAAAACACCTGAGGTTTTTAACTTCCAAAGTCAAATGCTCACGACTATGAAAACCTTCGAAATTAATTAGCAATCCGTGACGCAACTTCAGGCACACTCTAGTGGAATTGTACCAGTAAAAATGCAAAGCCAATGGTAACGTCAATTTCATCTCTCGAAATTGAGATATTTTTTCTTTTTACTAATATGTGAAACTAGTAATAATAGTTAATAATAATAATAGTCGTGTAAAACTATGAATTGTGATTAAAAAGTATTTCCTTGCACAATGAATACTGATACAGACGACCTGGTATGGTTCTGAACCTATGTCTTCTGCCTAAGCAGGCAAAACCGCGCTGCCAATTAACCGATAAACCTATTTCATTATGACTTACCCATGTAACCCTGCTGAGCATCAATAATAATTAGTTTCGTTTGATTCATGTAGCGATTCTTAATTAAATATCTTCTAACTCTCCAGTCCACTCTAATTTCTCTCAAAACTTCTAAAGTCTTTAGTTTATCTTGTAAAAAAACATGCGTAAATTTTGCAAAGCACATTTCTCTGCTTTTAATTGTGTCTCTTGTGCTGCGTCCTTTTCTAAGTCCAAAATATGATTTAGCCAATTTCATCAGGTGCTATCGAAAAAAGGAGGAATAGGAAGTGGAGTAAGATAAGGCTGATTTAAAAGATATCACAGAAGGCATACACGGTCGTCCAGTGCTACATAAGTTAGAGAATCCGCATTTAATTTACTTTATTGCCGATAATTAGCATTTATTTAACTAATTTATATTTAATTTCTATTTACTAATACACACACACACACACACACACACACACACACACACACACACACACACACACACATATATATATATATATATATA